>CAEFZY010002889.1:0-72555 GCA_903066815.1 Brachyrhaphis roseni
TACAGCTCCCTAATGCTGAGGCTGGTCCCAGCATCATCTCACCTCTGTTTATCTGCACAGACGCTGCGAGCGGCAGGAAAAACCTACATGATCTTCTTCGTGGTCATCATCTTCCTTGGTTCCTTCTACCTCATTAATCTCATCCTGGCGGTGGTTGCCATGGCGTACGCTGAGCAGAATGAGGCTAACATTGCCGAGGCCAAACAAAAAGAAGAGGAGTACGCCCAGATTCTGGAGGCACTGAAGCAGAGAGAAGAGGAGGTAAGATGTGATGAGGAGAAACCCCCCATGACGTTTCAGGACAAAGCCGTATGTTTGTTTTTTGTCTTTACAGCAAGCGGCCAAGAAGGCGGCGCTCTTGGAGAATCAAGACCCCACATCACAAAGCCAAGAGGAGCATACGAACATGGAAGGTACTCGGACACAGTGAACATACTGGGGTTATTGACTCTCTTTCTGCCATTCATAATAAGTCTTGAGGTTTCTTCTTGTAAAAAAGTTCCATCATTTGATTTACGTATTCCACTGACTTCATTAGAAATCAGAATTTTAAGTGCTCAAAATTTTTTTGCCCCATTCAGTTGAGTTTACCTTACATGTTTCTGTAAGGATTCCTTACATGAAGTTAACTGAATTTACAGATTAAGAAAAAAACTAATTGGTGCTTAGTTACTCCAAACACTTTTTGTGCAGTGATACATTTCACCTTACTCAGCAGCTTTCTGTTTCAGAGTTTGAGGACGACCAGAGACCATGTCCTCCATGCTGGTACGTGTTTGCTGACATCTTCCTGAAGTGGGACTGTTGTGGCTGTTGGCGATGGCTGAAAAAGCTTCTGTATGCTTTCGTCATGGATCCATTTGTGGACCTCGCCATCACCATCTGCATTGTCCTCAACACTGTCTTCATGGCCATGGAGCACTATCCAATGACTGAGGAGTTTGAAGATCTTCTCAGCACTGGAAATTTGGTCAGTAACAGAGTCAAAGTCTACACAGTAAGGTTGAGTCCAATGAGTTAACATTGTATTTTGGTGTAACATTTGGCAGAAGGTTAGCTTAGATGAGTAGCAGGGTCTGGTAACAGGTTAGGCTGGTGTTTTTCAGTTCTGGTCCTCAGTTCCTGCTGCCTTCCATCAGCTGGTGATGTTACTCATAAAAACCAAAGTAATCATTTCTTGTCTGATCCCCAGGTCTTTACAGGGATCTTTACAGCTGAGATGGTTCTCAAACTTTTAGCGATGGATCCATATTATTACTTCCAGGTCAGGATTATATATCAATAAAAGTAGAAAGGTTTTGATGGTGAGCAACTGCTCCCATGGTTACAGTCTCTTGTTTTCTGGTTACAGGTGGGCTGGAACATCTTTGATAGCATCATCGTCACCATGAGTCTGGTGGAGCTAGGACTGGCTAATGTTCAGGGTCTGTCAGTGTTGCGGTCCTTCAGATTGGTCCGTTCATAACTTTCTCACCATGATTAAACTGTGACCCAAGTTCTGTATATTCCTATCTTCATATGTCTCTGTCCATCCTACCATGTTATCTCCAGATGAGAGTGTTTAAGCTAGCCAAGTCGTGGCCGACTCTCAACATGTTGATAAAGATCATCGGCAACTCTGTTGGAGCCCTGGGGAACTTGACGCTGGTTCTCGCCATCATTGTCTTCATCTTCGCTGTCGTTGGGATGCAGTTGTTTGGAAAGAGCTACAAAGACTGTGTCTGCCGCATTGCAGAAGACTGTGAGCTTCCTCGCTGGCACATGAATGACTTCTTTCATGCCTTCCTCATCATCTTCAGGGTTCTGTGTGGCGAGTGGATTGAGACAATGTGGGACTGTATGCAAGTTGCTGGGGAACCTATGTGTCTGACTGTCTTTATGATGGTACTAGTGATAGGAAACCTGGTGGTAAGTCTGTGCAGAAAAACTCTTTCTAATCTGAGTTTGGTTGGTTTTTAAAAAGTTTCAAAACTTGAATATGTTTCAGGTCCTGAATCTGTTCCTAGCCTTGCTACTAAGCTCATTCAGTGGGGATAATCTTGCAGTTACAGAAGATGAAGGAGAAAATAATCTCCAGATTGCAATAAACCGGATCAGCAGGGCCGTAGCCTGGACCAAGACCTGGTTCCTGAAACACATCTGGACTTTAGTGGGAAAGAAAACAAACGTGAACTCAGACTCGAATGGTGGGAGCAGACATTATTTAACATATAAATGTTCATATAAGGTTTATTTTTGCACTTAATAGTTATTTTTGTCTTTGTATTTGAAATCGATGTTTTTAGCTCTACCCTGCGAAGAAGGCGAAAAAGCAAAGGAAGTTTTAGCTCTGACAATCGTGAATTCAGAGCAGCCAATGGTTCAAGTTCCCAAAGTTGATCTGTCATTCCTGAGCAGCTACTACCACAACATCACATCTTTGAAGGTCCCCATTGCTGAAGCTGAGTCTGATTTTGACATGCCTGAAAATGAAGACGATGAAGATGAAGATGATGAGGAGGATGATATAGAAGAACAACTTTCACAAGTAAAATCTTGGGGTTTGGGTTCTGTTGGGGATATGCATTTTCCTGCAGTAGTCCACCTTTGTTTTCACAGTGGATAAATTATTGTGAAATCATTTGAATGTTTTTAAAAATAATTTTTTAATGCTAAGGTCTGTCTATACTCAGGGTGACGAGTCTTCGGTCTGCAGCACTGTGCAGAGAGCTCCTGAAGTCCCAAAAATAGAAGAGGTAGAAGAAACTCCAGAGGACTGCTATACAGAAAGTAAGTGCACCGAGAAAAACTACTGTGTTGAATGTATCCATTTAATCCAGTTTGTATAGGGCCTCGTGTGTCAGTTACTGAAGAAGAATATTAAGTTTTTAGCAACCAATGGCCCCTTCAAGGAAGGTTTCACAGCCACACAGAACACCAGAAAGAAATGGAGAACACTTATAAGTACCTGGGTGTTCACCTGAACAGTTTTCTATAGCTACGGCCATGTTTCACTTTGGGACTACGGTTCTTTTGGATGACCCAAGAAGCTTCAAGGTTGAAACTAAAAGGGTGTGGACAGATATGATAAAACAAACTGGGTTGTTTTTCAGTTGACTTGTGCAAAGTAAATGTTCTGAAATTATTTCAGAACATTTTTGCATGAAAAACAGCTTATAACAGGAGTGTGTAAACATCATACATCTGCTGTCCATTCAGTCCTATGAACACTACTATGTTTGAACTGTATGGGTTTCTATTGCAGAGTGTTACAATCGCTGTCCTTGTCTGGATATAGACACATCCCAGAGCAAAGGAAAGATCTGGTTTAATTTAAGGAAAACTTGCTTCACCATCGTAGAGCACAACTACTTTGAGACATTCATCATCTTCATGATCCTGCTGAGCAGTGGAGCTCTGGTAAACTCTATAACACAATATTTAACATAATTTTAGCACTAACTCTAACCATAATCCCTTGTTGCTGATGTGTTGACGTCTTTAACATGTTAGGGGTTTACTCTGAGATGTTTTATTGATTGGTTCAATGAGGCTCAGCAGGTCTCAGCAAACTAATCTGATGGTTGGGGTGGCTAGCTGTGGACTACAAGCATGGCTGACAGTCTGACTACTAACATGGCTGCTAAACATACAGGTGAGATGATTTGACTCTATTAACCCCTTCAAAACAAAAAGAGTAATATGAATAACTAACAAAAGAACCTTGTTTGGTAACTGGAAGGTTGCAACGTTTCTCTGATTATTTGATAAAAGACTGAGTCCCATTTTATCCTGTTACTCAAAAATATACAACTTACTTTAAGCATTTTTCAAGCCTGGAGAGCTTTTTATAAAATGTAATTAAGGTGCATATAGAAAATATTGATGTCTGAAAAGCTTTTCACATTTTCACCAATATTTTGACAGTTTATTGTTGGTGATGAGCTCAGTGTTTAGAGGTTGAAAGGTCTCCTCACCATCACCCTAATCTCACTTATTAGGGTGAAAACATGTTGGTAAAATTAAGATTACAGCACACCCCGCCTATTTGCAGTTTCCTTTTGTATTTTAGACCTAAGCTGCAAGGGGTATAAATAATTTTGAGCCTATACATTTCAGAAGGGTCTTTATTTTGTAACCTTGGCAAACAATATAGGTCCAGGATTATCTCTCAGATTAGCTTCGCTTAAATTAATATCATCTGGGCTTCTCAAAAGGGCTTGGTTCCATTTTTCAGAACTTGGGCCTGATGGTACATCCCCAACTCTGATGTATCTAGCTGGGATAGCATTTATAATATTCAATTCTTTCATCTGTCAGTGCTATATGAAGATTGTGAATATTAAACCATGACATATTAAATGATGAAGGTTTATCCATTAAAACCTCCAAATATTGTTGACAGGCCTTTGAGGACATCTACATTGAGCAGCGCCGTGTAATCAAGATAATTCTGGAATATGCAGATCAGGTTTTCACCTACGTGTTTGTGGTGGAGATGATTCTCAAGTGGGTCGCTTATGGATACAAGACCTACTTCACCAATGCCTGGTGCTGGCTGGACTTCCTCATTGTAGATGTAAGAAACTGATTAATCCTGCATAATTTCTCCTTCACATTTCCACCGAAAGTCTTCGTGTAAAGGTTTAGCTCATCTACATGTTGTTTTTCAGGTGTCTCTGGTGTCACTGACAGCAAACATCCTGGGATACTCTGAGCTGGGAGCTATTAAGTCTCTGAGGACTCTGAGAGCATTAAGGCCCCTAAGAGCCCTGTCTCGCTTTGAGGGCATGAGGGTAAGATTGGCAGGTTAAACAGTGACACGTGGATAGGCAACTGTCTTGTTTTTGGTTGGTTTAGCATTTCACTCACTACTGCTGCATCTTTTGGCCTGTAGGTGGTGGTTAATGCATTGGTTGGTGCCATCCCCTCCATCTTCAACGTGCTGCTGGTCTGTCTGATCTTCTGGCTCATCTTTAGCATCATGGGTGTGAACCTGTTCGCAGGGAAGTTTTATTACTGCTTCAACGGAACATCAGAGGAGTATTTCTCTCCTGAAGAAGTCAACAATAAAACCCAGTGTCTCGATCTGATTGAGAAGGGCTTCTCCGAGGTTCGCTGGAAGAACACAAAGATTAACTTTGATAACGTTGGGATGGGCTACCTGTCTCTGCTGCAAGTGGTCAGTCAGAAAGCCAACATTAACAGATCTATACTGTTTTTTTTTACCCGTTAACATTCAGATAACTTTAAATTTGTAAAATAAATTGTACGTTGTTTTCTTTAGGCCACATTTAAAGGCTGGATGGACATCATGTATGCAGCGGTGGACTCCAGAGAGGTCAGAACTTCTCATACTGTTACTGGTACAGTTCCTCATCTTATTAATCCTAGTGTACCTAGGAATTGAGGTTTTAGTGATGTTGATGCTGTAACCAGAAGCTGGGAGAAACTGTTGCTGTTATCCATAACTATATTTTCCCGTCATCCTGGGATTTCAATCTTCTTGGTTTAGGTGGAGTCCCAGCCAATGTATGAGGACAACCTGTACATGTACATCTACTTTGTCTGCTTCATTATCTTCGGGTCCTTCTTCACCCTCAACCTCTTCATAGGAGTCATCATCGACAATTTTAACCAGCAGAAAGCAAAGATAAGTTTCTTGTCAATGACCCTAAATTGAGTAATTTTCTGTTTCCCTCTGTCAGCCATTTAATATTCATGTTTGGGTGTTTACCTCGGAGGAACAGATATATTTATGACAGAAGAACAGAAGAAATACTACAACGCCATGAAGAAACTGGGATCCAAGAAGCCTCAGAAGCCTGTTCCCCGGCCTACAGTAAGTTCCAGGACTTTCTGTAGAACTTAAATAAACCAAGCCTGTAAATATTAGTATGACGGACGTTGAACAACTCTGTTTCTGTTTCTGTCTAGAACAAGTTTCAGGGTCTAGTCTTCGACCTTGTGACCAAGCAGTTTTTTGATATCCTCATCATGGTGTTGATCTGTCTCAATATGGTGACAATGATGGTGGAAACAGACGAGCAGAGTCCTGAGAAGGAAGAAATCCTGTACTGGGTCAACCTTGTCTTCATTGTCATCTTCAGCACAGAGTGCTGTCTCAAAATGATCGCTCTACGAAAGCACTACTTTAATGTCGGATGGAACATATTTGACTTTGTAGTGGTTATATTGTCCATTGTTGGTGAGGAGGAAGCAGATTAGATGGTTTTGTTATGTCTAACAGAACGTTTTTAACAACTTCCCCATGTCTTCTCTTCCTTTTCAGGCCTTCTTCTTGCTGATATCATTGAGAAGTACTTCGTTTCTCCCACTCTCTTCCGTGTGATCCGACTGGCTCGCATTGGGCGAATTCTTCGTCTCATTCGTGGAGCTAAGGGGATTCGAACACTGTTGTTTGCCTTAATGATGTCTCTTCCTGCCCTCTTCAACATTGGCCTCCTTCTCTTCCTCATCATGTTTATCTTCTCCATCTTTGGGATGTCTAATTTTGCTTACGTGAAGAAGGAGAGCATGATTGATGATATCTTTAACTTTGAGAGCTTTGGGAACAGTATGATCTGCCTGTTTATGATCACTACATCAGCTGGATGGGACGGACTGCTGAATCCCATCATGAACACACCTCCAGACTGTGATCCAGAATTTGAAAACCCAGGCACATCTGTCAGAGGAAACTGCGGCAGCCCGGCAGTGGGCATTGTCTTTTTTACTTCATATATCATCATGTCTTTTCTGGTGGTGGTCAATATGTACATCGCCATCATCCTGGAGAACTTTAACGTCGCCACAGAGGAGAGCGCCGACCCACTTTCTGAGGATGACTTTGATATGTTCTATGAAACCTGGGAGAAGTTTGACCCTCGAGCTTCGCAGTTCATACACTACAGGTGAGTCCCAGCAGGTGAATGACCTCCTGTAGACTCGGTTTCCTGTCTGGGTGAACCTGATTGTAATTTTATGTGTTTCGCAGTGAGCTGTCAGACCTGTGTGATGTTCTACAGGATCCTATGAGGATTCCCAAACCCAACACCATCAAACTGATACAAATGGACCTGCCTTTGGTTCCCGGAGACAAGATCCACTGTATGGACATCCTACTAGCTCTCACTGCAGAGGTAATATCACTCATATTATCTTTTTTCTTGGAGACATATGTAGTGTTTTTCCACAAAAAGAACACTCTGTGCCCCTTGAATGTTGGTGTTTTGTTAAGAGCCCACATCTACTTCGATCCGTTTTAGGAACCAAGCATGCATCATCCACAGGGGGCGTTAGCGAGTACCCTGCACACTTCTGTGGCATCTGTTCACCGCCATGATTGTAGTTTCTTTCTATTCAGATTGACAAGAATAGGTATTCCACAGTGCCCAAGATGGCACATGTAATCCTTGCTCTTTTAGTCAAAAAATTCAATAGCATTCCAAAATTTTATTTAGGAATTAGTATTAGGTGGACTATTTTGTTTACTATGTGGTATTCTTCAGGTCATTATCATCATACTGGAAGACTGGCTAAGAGAATTCATAATTTTATGGTGGAAAACTTGTTCAATTAGCTGCTCAATTCATTGAAGTCATCCTGTCCCCTTAACAGAAGCATATCCCCAAAGTACAATGTTTCCATCTACGTGCTTGACTGAAGAAAGTTGCTTAGGGGGTATAATCCTCTTTTATCAGAGTAGAGCCACTGCTTTTCCACACTGAAAGGAGCCAATTGAGGTGGCTCTGGCATCTGGACACCTACCGTCATCCGTATCAAGTTTTAACTTCTAGTTGGCCTGGATTTCTGGTTGAAACTCTCTCAACAACAGAATTAAACTACAGTAACAATTGGTGACCAAAATGTGTGAGAGATCTTTGAACACCTCTGTATACATGTTTTCTTTGAATATTTTTCAGGTTTTGGGTGAATCTGAGGCAATGGATGCTCTAAAGGCAACAATAGAGGATAAGTTCATGGCCAACAATCCCACAAAGGTTTTACTCTTATTTTTTTTGTCATAGTCTAAGTCAGGGGTCTTCAAAGTTTTCTCAGCCATAGTTATGGCCTAATAATGGCAAAATGTTTAGAGCTAAATGTGTATGTCTACCTGAAATGCATTATTTTATGCCTTTGTTTATCAGTTTGTTTCATGTTGGAATCGTTCGATGTATAACTTTGAACGAAAAAAACAAAAAACAAAGAGAATCTCAGCGATCTCTCTAAGGGACCTGACGAATACATTGAAGACCCCTGGAAAAAATATCGATATAATCTCCAAAAGATAGCCCTTGTCTAATGAAAGTAACTGCATTGAATGTGGTTATTCATTTTTGCAGAAGTTGTATGAACCAATCTGCAACACTTTGCGTAAGAAACACGAGGAGCTGGCAGCAGCTGTGATCCAGAGAGCCTACAGGAGACATCTTCTGCAGCGAGTGATCAAACTGGCGTCCTACAAGTATAAAGAGAGGACAGGGGGACAGCGAGACGATCTGCCTCCACCAGAGACAGAAGGATTTCTCTGTAAACGAATGGACCAGCTGTATGGAGACAGTGAGACGGCTCTGGCTGCTCCAGCTGAGGACCAGACTGTCCAGGTGGAACCACAGAGGGACATTCTCCTCCACTCTGCTCCTCCGCACAGCGACTGCAACTTCCTACACGATGAGAGCCTGACAGAGACGACGATGCAGCTGCAGACAAACTCGAATCAGGAGTGTTTCCTGTCAAAGAAGCAGCAGACTGACTAACCCAGATGACTCTTCTCTGTATAACAGAGCTTTCTTCAGTTCAGCTTCACACTGAAACCCACAAGGAAAGTGACTCTGGGTTCTTATTAATGCCACAAAAGAAACAAATAATAATGTTTCCAAACAGCTCTTCACTTCACTGCTCATCACTTCAAAGCCAAGACATCTGTAATTATCCTTCCTTGATTCTTTCTTCTGATTGGTGGATATTGATGTGATGAAAAGTTAAAGAAACCAATGGCTGCTAAAATTGAAGTAGCAAACAGCCATTCAGAAAGGTTTGGATTAGGTGAAGAAAGTGGTTATGTACCATTGGAGCATGGGCTGCATGAACGCCCACTTTTACCATGTCACTCATATTCATATAAGCAGGCTGCTTTAATGCAGAACCTAAATGTCTTAAATTAACGAGTAAAGTCAGTTAATCTGCTGGACAGCAGGGGATCCAGGCAGTGGGTTAACCAGCAGGTGTTTGGGATTTTATTCCTGCACAGTAACAATGAAATGAACACAGAGAGATGTGACAGCTCACACCTGGTTTAAGGTGGCACCTCCTTCCACCAGCAGACACCCAGCCCTGCATGAAGGAGGAAAACTCCTCCATCAGTCCCCAAGTCGTCACCCAGCAGACTGCAAACTGGAGGTGACAATAACTGACTGTGATGTCATCACAGGTGTAAATGTGGGTCATTCATAGCTGAATAAAGGTTAAACCAAAGAATGTAACTGTGAATGTTATAACAATGTTATTGCGCTTTATTCTTCCTGCCTTCCTTTCTTGCTTCAGTGCACGAATCTGTGCTCAGATTAAACATTTATCCTTTTGTTCTGTGAAGAAATTCAATGTTTTTTTCCTATAAAATAATCATGTGATCGTTGGCTTAACGGATGAATCAGTATATTTGAAATATTTTACCTGCAATAACATCTATGCGATTAAAGCTTCAGATTGTATTGAGCATGATTTCTGGAGTTTTTGTTTAAATATCTTTGTGTGCACCAAGTACCATGGCGTTGATTTACTCACCTGCTTTAAACAGATGCTGAACCAGCATTTACAGCATCTCTGACCTGAACTCAAGTTTAAAATAATAGTTTTATTGCTGACTAAAGGTACTGTTAAATAAGATTCTGTCCAACACAAATGTGCCGGAGCTGGTCTGGTAAATCAGTGGAGGAGGTTTTGTTCTTCTGGAGTTTCAACAGATGCAGACCACCTGAACCTCCTTCACAGAAACACTATCTGCACTTCAAAGGCCAGTATTATGTATTTTCCAGGAACATAGAACCATTTTGTAGCACAATCAAGGAAAAATGATGCCTTTGGTTGAAATTTTACATATGAGTTGAAGTAATTAGACTTTGCAACTTGATGCCTTAAAATTAGCCTATGTCTCCTTAAGAAGCTCCTCCTTCCAACACTTTAACACAGAGCTATACCTGAAGAAACACACACTAGCCAGTGGTAGAGTCAGTTTGGAGCGCAACATCCATATTTTCCAAATAATTCACAAACAAAATATTTTCTTGAAGTGAATCATTATGTGCCAGTATTTATGAATTCATGATAAGAACACAAACTATTCCCAGGCCGCATCAGACTGGAGGAAACAAAACCTTTTAGTTGGGAACTGATGATTATGTTTCTTCCTGTATGTGTGTGTTTCTGTGTGCGAGTCTGAGAAGACGCACTACCTGACCGCTCATGTTTCAGTCAGAGAAACAAAGCTGAAGACGGCAGACGGACCCAGAGAGAGGAAGACGAGCTGGAAAACAGACCGATAGGTAACCGTCCTGCCGGGAATCGGATGTTTACAGGATTTAGTTTGGATAAAGCAGAAGAAGGTAAGCTTGAGTCAAATGTTTCAGATGGAATGAGGTGTGATATGAACCGTGTGTGCTGTGTGTGGGTGGGTGTGTGTGTGTGTGTGTGTGTGTGTGTGTGTGTGTGTGTGTGGTGGAGCATGCAGAGCTGAGATTACACAGTGGGGTCAAACCTTGATCTGTTGGATGGGTTTTTGATGATTGTGGTTTCTAAAAACAGCTTCTCCACTTTCATCCGGAAACCTCTCCGATTTACATCTTGTTTTAGGTAAAATCACTTGTTTTCTACAGTATGGATTGTTATATTTACATTTTCTTGAAGTGAAAGTAGAAAAGCATCCCTGGTTTTAAGACTAACCAGGAAGAACTAGTTCTGGTTCAGTTGTGCTCCTAATGAAAACTCTAATTTATGAAAGATGCTATTATATTTGGGCTTTATGTGAGATAATTTAACTGTGATTTAGAGTTCAAATGCAGCAGAAAAATGTAAGGACTCATTATGAACTGAAGCAGACAATCAGAAACAAGCACAAAATCAGACTGATCTAAAAAAAATCTTACTTACCTGGATTCAAAATTAAAGGGGAAGTTAGTGAAGGGATGCTAAAACCAGAGTTATGAGCTTTTCTTTCCTTGTACCAGTTAGAAAGTTGCATTTTGAACATCTGCAGATGTGAGAGGGATGTGTAATTAAATCCAGTCAAATGAGAGTTACAGTAACCCAGTCGTGACACGATAAAAGCATAAAATAATGTCTGTTGGACAGGCCACCTCAATTAAAAACAGAACCACATCACTGACAAACGGCTCAAGATTTAGACTGGCCATTATTTTTACACCTAATTTAGTGACTTTGGACTTTTCAAATGAAAAATTAACAGAAGTCTCACAGCTGGGGTTATATTTGTTAAAAACAAAGAGTGAACAGAAGAGGACCAAGAATTGACCCCTGAGGTATCCCAAGGGAAAGTTTGTATCTGGAAACTGATGACTGAAATGCAACCACATCAGATAGAAGCAAAAAGAAAAATGCAGAAACAAGAAAAAACAACAGGAATTATATAGCGATGCAAACTTGCTTAAAGAAACAGAAGACCATTTGTTTGCACCATTTGCTCTCCATTTATTGTTGAGCAGGAAACACAGATTTACTTCAGTTCAATTCTTCCATTAACCAGAATTCACTCCAACGCTGTTATGCTGGTCAATTCAGTCTAATTTGATGTAATACAATTAATCAGGATGTAATTGTTCTGTTATCTCCAGAATAAAACAGTTAAAACAGTTCACCTTATTGCAAAATATACAAATATGTTAAGAAGTGGACGTGCTTCTTAGCAGAAAGAAATCTGCTGATAAGATAATTAAACAAGATTTAATTTTAAAATTAAATATTTAATGGGAATGTGATGCTCATTTGACATAAGGAACTAGAACTATTCTACATACCATAAGAGCCCAGATATTTTTAACAGCTGAGTTGTTTTCAATTGTTTTCTATTAGCTGAACACATTTATAAATTTCTCAGAATAATTTGCATGTTCCAATAAATAGACAAACGTTTCCTGTCTGACTAACTTCCTCCTGACATAAAGTCCCAAGTGGAGTTTGAATAGAGTCTCAGAAGGTTTTTTGCAGTTTTTGCTCCAGCAGACCTAAAGTTTTATGTTTCAGAGGCAAAACTGATCTGGAGTCTCTCCAACACACATGTGATTGCAGCACATAGTCTGTGTGTGTGAATGTGTGCGTGTTTTCCTGTTTGGCAGCAGTTCTACACTATGGATAGTTTCTCTCCACAGAGATTTCCAAGGGAAGCTGGGGAAACAGGCACGGACTGTCAGAGTGTTTGTCTCTCACGCCACAAACGCAGCAAAGTCCAACTCCAGCATTTAGAGATGACAACCCTCCAGAGATCACAATCTGCAGCTGTTTGATACACATGGTGTTGGATCAGTTCAGCACAAATACTTTGCTTGGCTGTTTATACTGCAGATATTTGGAAGGAAAGAGAAGGAGTTGCCTGTGAATCTGTGGTTTTATCCAGACCTCATCAAGCTGAAGGTCTTTTGGGAATCATTGCCTCTGATTTCCAGATTGTTTGACTAGCATGAGCATAAAGTTGTTAAAAGTAAAATGGATTTAATTGTCAAAAAGACAAAACAGGGGTGTCAAAGTGGAGTCCAGTCAAACCACTAAACTGGTCCCCACTTCGTCTGAATTCATAGGTTTTAATGTGACGTGGTCATGTGATGTATCATGACGAGTCTTTCTGTTCTCCACATGCATGCACATGTTCTCTCTGGGAACTCCGGCTTCATCACAGAGGTCTTCCAGGTTAATTAGTCCTCAGGTGTGAGTTTGTGCATCATGTATTGTCATTTGTCCTGGGCGTCTCAGTCATGGACTTGTAAGCTGTCTCAGGTCTGTGTTACACCCAGTGACCGCTGGAGATGGGAAGTCAATGGGTTGCATCACCATGGAAACACGTACTGTAAAGACCAAGGCTGGAAATGCCAAACATTTCTGACCTCGTCTGACAGCATTCTGCCATCTACAATTACTCTCACATGCATGAGTATGTGAAGCAACATCCCAGAGAAAAGGAGCAGCGGTTCTCTGGAAGCATGTTGGTGTTATTAGCATGTTCCCTGCAGGAGTGGGCAATCCTGATCCTGGAGGGCCGGTGTCCTGCAACTCTTAGATGTCTCCCTGGTCCAACAGTCTTGAATCCAATAGCTGAATCCCCTCCTAAGTGCAGTCAGGTTCTCCAGAGTCCTGCTAATGACCTCATTATTTGGCTCAGGTGTTTTGAAGTAGAGACACATCTAAAAGTTGCAGGAGACCCTCCAGGCCTGGAGTTGCCCACCCCTACCTCAGAGTGATGAGGAATGAAAACTCCTGAGCTTTCTATTCAGTGAGCAGAAACCATTTCAGATAGTTTCTTCTAACTGGATGAAAGCTGCAAAGGTAAATAACGTAAATATAATCTTTAATGTAGCCTTATGTTTTTTTTCTATGAAACTGTTGCACGCAAATCAATCCCCGCTTTGACACAGCCTCGGTCCCCTATCCCCCTGCACTGAGTCTGCGTCTGATAGTTGTCTTTTGGATAATTTGATATTATGCAGGCAAAGTATTATTAATATTAAATTATTTCTTAAAGAAGTGGGTCCACCGAATTAACAGGTGTGAAAACAACCCTAAAGACCTTTGACTCGGTTCAGTTGAAATGAAGTCTGGTGTGTAAGTGAATAGCAGCTGAAGTGGAGACCGCTCCAAGGCAGGAAGTGAACTACAGCGCAGGGCATTCTGGGTAGATACAAACAAAACAAACACGCATGTGCCGCCATAGTTTATTATCTTCTTGACGGTACCCCAACACACAAAACCACACAAACCTGTCCATGGGGAGGCGCATGGTTTAAGGTTGCGGCATTTACCAGGTAGTTATATTGCTTCGATGTTGAATCGTGTTTTCTCCACAAGTGAATATCACTAGAACTTATTTTGAACCCTAATGAGACAGTTGGAGGATGTTTTGTTCAGAGAAACCATCAACAGTTTGAGGAAGGAAGGAGGGATGTTGAAGAGGTCAGAGGAAGTTAGAGGGACGTGAGGGGAAGCTGTATGACAACACACTGTGCCAAGGAATAAGGTGTGTGAATGTGTATGGCCTTGTATTTGATACATTGTAAGGACAATTGTTTTCAACAAATACTGTGTTATGAGGAGCGACAGCTTCTTATGGGGCCCAAAGCAGAGGTCCTGTTTTTTGGGTTATGAATTAGGTTTAGGACTAATGTGTGATTTGACATTAGGTTTAAAGTTTTGACCTTAAAACTTTAATATCTTCAAAACCAAAGTAGCAAAACGAAAATGTTTGCTGCACAAACGCAGTCGAGTTGATTGTCACCAATTTTGTCTTATTTGAAGCCCCCACAATCATGGCAGTACTCAATACCCTTCACATGTCAGTGTTATAAATCCAGAGTGTGGAGATTTAAAAACAAACCAAGTGACTATCAGCTTTTGGGATCTATAGATGATCTTCTGACATTTGGATAAAGCTGCTTTTGTTCAAGGAGAGGCCGCAGAGAGGGAGCTGAATAGGACACTCAGTCGTAGATGGGTGGAAGTGAGATATGGCCAGAACAGATAGAAAGAAACTCCATATAAGGCAGCAGGATTAGGGATTGAGAAATCAGCACACTGTACATCAGCTCAGAGACTCTGCCTTCAATTCTCATATTTCACTGTAATCCCTCCTTTATGTTAATCATGCATATTTACTCATATAAAAGCTTAGAAAACAAATGTTAGGCAGACTTCTAGACTTCACACTTTTTAAGGACGTTCCTGGAATTGTAACCGTTTGTTGCTTTTGATAAATTTTCCTTTATTTTTCTTAGTATATCTACAAATCCTTGCATCTGGGAGTTTTGTTTGGTGAGTGTCTTCTGCACGATAGTTAAAGTTTCTGGTTCCTGACTGAGTCATTATTAAAGAGCATGTGCAGGGATTTTGAAGTGATTTATCTTAACCTCCTACTGGAATCAGTGCAGGCCTCAGCTGGGACAAAAAGAAACTGTCTAAAATGTTAACTAAGAAGAAAGGAGGGCAGAGTAGGAGCTCGGGGTTGAAAATTGCATTAAATGATGAAGGTGTCTGATGTGACATATCAGGGAAAATCTCTGTCTTAACTTCTGAGGAAGATTATTTACCTTGATTTTGGAAAAGTCTAACTTGCAATGGAGCACGATAGGGTTTTGTTAAGCTACCATGGGGACAAAGTTGGGTAAATTTTACCAGAACTCAACCTAAGCTTTCTTTCATAAACTACTAATTCTGCTTTGAATGAATGGATGAATTTATTTGAATGAATTTTATTTATTTCGAACATGATAGAAGTATAAAATCACACACAGGAACAAGGATTGCAAAAGACATATTTTTCTACTACAATAATCTTAACAAGCTTGAAAAGGAGCAGGAAGAAGTAAAACCTATGAACTCCTACCCCATAAACTCATGGACCCTCATTATTAAATAAAAAATAAATAAACATAAGTTTATTAATTTTCCATTTTATCTGGGTTTACATATGTCTACATGTATTCATCCATACCCACACTCATTCATATGCGTTAGCCTCAATTTACACATTAGTGCTAACTCCCACCCATATTTCTATATGTTGTGAAAATGCCCTCTTATATTTCCTTTTAAATTGTAGTAAATTTTTACTTTGTTTTAACTCCTCATTTAACTTTTTCCATAATTTTACACCATGAATAGAAATACTGTAGCTGTTTCTGCTCAGAAGCTGCTCATGGGAGAAAACACAGCAGGAAGACTAATCACTGGTGAACATCTGTTGTAAATCATAACAACTGAAACTTTGTCTTCTTGAACGTCTAAACTCCCTTGTCATTTCCTGTTATTTTGAAACAGAAGGGATCTGCAGTGATTTCACAATCCACATCTGGCCAGAAAAAAAAAATTCCTATTTTCCTCACTCACAATCCTCACTGCGACTTCTGGCAGAGACAAAGAGAGCTCTTATATTCCCAAATAATATGAAATCTAACAATGTTCTCTGTGTCACCAAGTGCTTTTATTCGAGTGGGTGCTATACTGTCATGAGATGCAAATGAACCAATCACACCAAAACTGAACTGACCGTATGAGAACTATCAGAGCAAACCCATCAGAACTTTACCCATTACTCGAAAACTGGACTGAGTCCAGATCTCCAAGAACTACATGTCTTAAACTACATGAGTAAACGAGAGTCATGTGATCAGAAGAATCAGGTGATCAGTTTTATCTGTGATTCAGGACGGTCTAAAGCATCCTTTTCTATTGGCTGCAGCAGCATCAATAAAATTTGCCACTCCTTTCCTTCCTTCATGTTTAAGTTTTTGTTGGCGTTCTTAGACTCATTTCTTTTGTTCAGTTGTGTGGAAAATGTATATTATGGGATATTTTAAACCCTTTCCGTTCCTTTTGTCAGGAGGCGGTTGCTAGGCAGCACAGAAGTTCGGGTCAATATGGCCCCTCTGCTGCCCCCTGTTGGTACGGAGGTGTTTAGATGCTTCACACCAGCCTCACTGGAGGAAATTCAGCGAAAGCATGAAGCTGAAGCGAAGCAGCAGCAAATCAGAAAGGACAAGAACATCAAGGTATGGATAATCAATCAGAGTACAAACCTAATCCTGATCTGACTGGTTTCTCTCTTACAGATAGCAAAGAAGTATCTTCCTAAACCAGCAGGTGATCTGGAGGATGGGAAGCCCCTCCCGTTGTTTTATGGAGACCAGGCCCAGGAGTTTCTCAACATCCCATTGGAAGACATGGACCCCTTCTACCAATCACACAAGGTGTCACTCTCCATTGAAATTTTCTGAGAATTCGGAAATAGTTTTCTTTAAACATTCAGTGCCGAATGTGGAGCAATTCCAAAATCTCAAAGTCCTAAATGTTCCAAACCTAATAGAGCATTTCTACACTGAAGACCGATCATTTTGTGTGGCTGATCATTTTGTGTGACTGATCATTTTGTGTGGCTGATCATTTTGTGTGGCTGATCATTTTGTGTGGCTTTCTAGTGTGTGCACATCCTCTGACAGAAAATAAAAGCACAAAACTCAATCTTTCTACATTTCACCAAGTTTAAGTTATTTTCTAGCAACTGGAAAAAACAATACTTTTCTTTTTACCCAAAACATATTTGTTTTTCTCCACAATAATCAATAAACATAAGACAGTATCAATAGTAACTTTACAGGTTTAGTTGGTTAAACAAATTGACATGAACTGTTTTTTACTTTCTGATTACAATGATGTTCAAAAGTTAAAGTTAATGACTAAGAAACTTAAAAAAAATTATCCGGAGAGTCAATTTAAACTCACTTCATATGATTTTTAAAACTGCAATCAAATTACTTATTCAGGTTGACTTTCAAAGAGGAAAATAACTCTGGTTTTGTTTTATACAAATAAATGATTTGAATTGAATTAGGATGTAATTCTGCTTTTCCTCTGCGTCTTTGCAGACCTTCATCGTTCTCAGTAAAGGAAAAATCATCTACAGGTTCAACGCCGAACCAACTTGTTACCTGCTGAGTCCCTTCAACTCTCTGAGGATCTTCTCCATCAGGATCCTCATCCATTCATATCCTTTATGCCTTTATCATGTATATATGGTTCTTTTGAGAACACTTTTATTAATAGGCCAATAGTTAAATTTTAAAGAGAGCACTAGCACACTGAAAAACACAAAATCTTGCTGAGTAAAATTTGTCTAGTTTCTAGAGCAAACATCTTAATAGACTTGAAACAAGACAAAACTGACTTACAGGTAACTGTTCAGTGAGATTTAGGAGATTTGTTATATGAGAAATAATCTGCCAATGGAACAGGAACATTTTCATCAATATTTAGAAATTATTGACTTTAAATAAGCTCCTAAATATTGCTGAAACATCACTTGTAAGCTGGTTTTATCTTATTTCAAGTGTACTAAAATACTTGCACTAGAAATTACGTGGTAAGATTTGTGTTTTTGCAGTGTAGGTTGTACCTGTCAAAAGAAACATGGTTTTGATTTCTGATTTTATTTCAGATAAATGGACAAGCTGAAGACCTAAGGAAATGGACAGAATACAATATTAATGAGCTCTAATCATCAGTTGACCAACTGACATATATATTGCAAAAACTTTCCAAGGTAAATTCTGCAGAGTTGTGATAGGAACGTCACATGAAACTGCAGTTTTGGACCGCCGCATTTCAGGAACGACTTTACCTCTAGAATGTTGGTCATAAATGAAAGCATTATGGACACCATCTAAGTTTGTAGAGATGTGATATATTATTGTGCTCTACTATGAAAAACATGAGGAGAGCCACAACAAATAATAACAATCCCTAAACCGTGGAGCCAAAACAGAAGCAGGTAAGAGTAAGAACTAAACTGCTACAGACCCATAATAGACCACAAAAAAGCCAGAATGGAGTCAGAATCAAAGTCACAGGAGAACTAGGCGCAGAACTGGAATAGCGCCAGAACCAAGAAACCTGAAAGAAATGACTAAATAAAAGCACCATGTGATGTAGATTAACCAATCAGCTTTCAGAACCCAGTGAAAGATTATTTAGCAGCTGAAGGGTTCTTGTTGAGCTGAAAACTGATCATTTTCCTTAAAACTAAAACTTTATTCAGTTTTTTCATCATGGCGACTATCCTGACTGACTGTGTGTTCATGACCATGAGTAACCCTCCAGCATGGAGCAAGACAGTGGAGTAAGCATATATACACACACACTGAAACACATAGGCTCAGTTCAGTGCATCCGTACTGAAAACCAAACGCCAAAGGTGACCTATGACCATGTAAACAGATGCTCAGTATGTTGGGGTCTTGTCTCAGATCATGTCTTCCTGTTGTTGGACAGATATGTGGTCATGGTGATCTACACGTTTGAGGTAATCATCAAAGTTTTATCCAGAGGGTTCTGTGTGGGAGACTTCACGTACCTCAGAAACCCGTGGAACTGGCTGGAGTTCATGGTCATCAACATGATGTAAGAATTAAAACATTCCTGGACAGATTGCATCCCACTCAGATTTGTTGATATTAACTTAGTTATGATGCTGAACATAAATGAGAAGATAATGAGGAATGTCTCTGTTTTACAGATACCTAGCAGAGTTTGTCCACTTTGGAAATGTATCAGCACTGAGGCCATTCAGAGTTCTTCGAGTCCTGAAAATCATCACAGTATTCTCTGGTCAGTGTGTCCGTTTCATTACAGAAACATGCCTGGTTGTAGGAGTCATGATCTTGTTGGGACTGACAGAATAAATGCTGCGTTCAGAACGAGTACAATTTGAGTGTCGGGAGTGTTTGATTTACATGCAAAGTCCATGTGGACGCAGATCTACGGCTCGTCTCGCTGAGCGTTTTAAGCATTTTATGCATCTTGAAGCACTTTGAGCGCGGCTTCAAGATGGCCGACGCTGGAGCTGGAAAATCTGAACTTTTGCAGCTGGGTTTGGAGCGTCAACCAATCAGAGAGACTCTACTATGTGGCGTAGCAGCCTGTAGTTGGTGTCCTGCCAGGACAGTTCACCAGATCAACATTAGCAATAAAAGCTACCCTCGTTAGCGCGCAGCGTGAAACTCACCAAACTCACAACACCCCTGAATTATCTGGTGAATTCAAATACGCCGCAGAGGAGCTCAACAACAATATTCTCTTGCTTTCTGTAAATAAAGCCAAGACATTTAGATCAGAACAGGCGTTTTGCAAAATGTTCACCAATTATCAATTTAGGGCAGCATGTTTTCCAGAAGCCATATAAACAACCTGTGGATAAATAATATAATGTGGCTAAGCATATCATCACTGCTTTGTACAGATCATTTTAGATTTTTTTTTTTTTACATACAACTGCATCTAGAAAAAAACTGATCATTCATAAACTAAACCCTACATGATTAACTGACTATTTCTAACTAATTTTTCTGTAACTTTCTCTGCAGGTTTAAGGACAATCTTTGGCGCCGTCATCCAGTCAGTGAAGAAGCTGCGTGATGTCATGATTCTGACTGTCTTTTTTCTCAGTGTCTTTGCTCTGATTGGTTTTCAGCTTTTTATGGGAAACCTCAGACAAAAATGCGTTTTTAACCCCTCACACAATAGCAACACATCAGAGGGAACTTTCAACATCAGTTTCCACGAAAACAACAGCAGTGACTTTGATTTCAACACACACATTAACAACTCAGGTAGCATGTTGAATATTTTACCTCAGAAATCACAAACATCCACCTGCTCAGATGCAAACATCAACCTCTCCTTGTGTCTCACAGACAATTATTACTACCTACCTGGTCAACTTGAAGCCCTGCTGTGTGGAAACAGCTCTGATGCAGGGTAGCTTTAAGTAAACATTACTATTATTATTAACATTATTGATTATGGTGATAATGATGATGATGATGATGGTGGTGTATCCAGGACCTGTCCAGATGGATACATGTGTCTGAAGGCAGGGAGAAACCCAAACTATGGGTATACCAGCTACGACAGTTTCGGTTGGGCGTTTCTGTCCCTGTTCAGACTCATGACTCAGGACTTCTGGGAAAATATCTTCCACCTGGTCAGTACCTTACAGCTCCCTAATGCTGAGGCTGGTCCCAGCATCATCTCACCTCTGTTTATCTGCACAGACGCTGCGAGCGGCAGGTAAAATCTACACCATCTTCTTCGTGGTCGTCATCTTCCTTGGTTCCTTCTACCTCATTAATCTCATCCTGGCGGTGGTTGCCATGGCGTACGCTGAGCATAACAGGGCAAACATCACCAAGGCCAAACAGAGAGAAAAGGAATATGCCCGCATCCTTAAGGAGTTAAAGAAGAGAGAAGAGAAGGTACAATGTGATGGAGAGAAAGCTTCCATCACGTTTCAGTACAAAGCTGAATGTTTGTTTGTTTTCTTTACATCAGACGGTCAAGCGGGCGGCGCCCTTGGAGAAAAACGGCTCTGCATCACATGAGGAAGATTCTACCAGGGATGGTACACAGACACACCGACTATTTTGGTGTTGTGCAGCAATAGGTGTCAAGTTTTTGATATAAATAACAATAATAATTGCTTAGGGCAATAATTATAAATTAGTAATTTATATTTAAACTACTGAGACAGGGCAAGACCTCAACATCAGAAAAAAAAAAAGCCAAATAGTTTAGTCTCGGTTATTGTTGACTGAGTCATAAATTTTAATGTGATAATTGTGAAGGCACAATTATGGAATAAATACAAAGAACTTTTCTCAAATATACAATTATAATTATAGCGATAATTAAATAAATTAAAAATCTACACAACCTGCATTTATAAGGTTCCTTCTGCAGACTTCTGAGTAAAATTAGGCTCAAGGTTTATGGCCGTTCAACAAAATACTTAATAAAGGACCCAAAGCTCCTGGGACATGTAGTGGGCGTTTCCTCTGCTGGAAGGGTTTAAAGTAGTGTGCCTTCTCTCCAATGCTGCCCTCCCAAGCAATAAATGAAAAAGGAAGATGGTTTGTGATATTTCCTTGATATAAGTTTTCATGACATCACTGAGATTCATCTTCCTGTGAACCTTGTTCTGGTTCAGTAGGAGGTTTCTTCATGTTAAAAGGAAAGAAGCCCACCCTACTTAAGCTTGGTCTGTGAAATGTATCATTTGTCAACTGGCTTCATCTCAATTACAAGTGCTCTAAAACTTAGCTGTTCAGTTAGATTTATCTTAAATTTTCTGGAACAATCCCAAAGATTAAATAAATTGAAGAGCAACAATAAGCAGATTAAGAAAAAAAACAGCTGTAGCTGGTGCTTAATTATTCTGAGCACGGGATGTAAATGTTACTCAGCAGCTTTGTGTTTCAGACCTAGAGGACAACCAGAAGCCACGTTCTTCACGCTGGTACGTCTTTGCTGACACCTTCCTGAAGTGGGATTGTTGTGGCTGTTGGAGATGGTTGAAAAAGCTTCTGCATACTATTGTCATGGATCCATTTGTGGACGTCGCCATCACCATGTGCATTGTCCTCTACACTATCTTGATGGCCACTGAGCACTATCCGATGACTGAGGAGCTTGCGGCGCTTATTAGCATTGGAAACCTGGTCAGTAACAGAGAGGAGAAAGTGCATGTATTGAGGCCAAGTCCAAACAAACACTGATGTTTTGTTTTGGTGTAATATTTAATGAAGTTATTTAGTTTTGTGTGTGACTTAGAACCAAACACTAACATAGTAGGTTCAGACACTTTTACCAGCACATATAAACTCAGGTAACGGGTTATTCTGTTGGGTTAAGGTGGGATGTTAAGGTGAAAGGAAAGTGATGGGCTTCTGGGTCCTGATAACAGACTTGAATGGTGGGTTTAGGTTACAGGTTGTGATGGAAAGTTTGAGTCGCAGGTTTGGGTAGCAAGTTTAGGTAGGAGATAGAGCTGACAGGTGGGGTTGATAGGTCAGGGTAACGGGTAGCAGGTTCTGGCATTAGGATTAAGAAAGAAATTATGTAACACATTAGGCTAACAAGCTTGTAATGTTAGTGTTTAAGAGGTAGAGAAATTACCTAACGTGTGATATTTGACCCACAGGTGCTTACAGGGATCTTAACAGCTGAGATGGTTCTCAAAATTCTGGCGATGGATCCATATCATTACTTTCGGGTCAGGATTACATTTCAAAACTAATGGCATAGTTGTGATGGTGTGCGGAACCTCCCGTGGTTACAGTCTCTTGTTGTCTTGGTTACAGGAAGGCTGGAATATCTTTGATAGCATCATCGTCACCTTGAGTCTGGTGGACCTAGGACTGGCTGTTGAACCTGTGTGGCGGTCCCTCAGATTGGTCCGTTCATCATTTTCTCAGCATGATTAAACAGTGACCTTGCTTCTGTATTAATCTGTCCTAATGTCTCTGTTTGCCTCCTTATGCCATGTCCAGATAAGAGTGTTTAAGCTAGCCAAGGCGTGGCCGGCTTTCAACATGTTGATAAAGATTATCCGTAGCTCTTTGAGAGCCCTGGGGAACTTGACGCTGGTTCTCGCCATCATTGTCTTCATCTTCACTGTATTTGGGATGCAGTTGTTTGAAAAGAGCTACAAAGATCATGTGTGTCGCATTGCCATGGACTGTGAGCTTCCTCGCTGGCACATGAACGACTTTTTTCATGCCTTCCTCGTCAACTTCAGGATTCTGTGTGGCGAGTGGATTGAGACAATGTGGGACTGTATGGAAGTTGCTGGGAAGCCTATGTGTCTGATTGTCTACATGATGGTACTGGTGATTGGAAAACTAGTGGTAGGTCTAAGTCTCCTTCTAATCTGAGTTTGGTCAATTGTTAGACACTTTCAAGATATGAATATGTTTCTGACATTTTTTTCAGGTTTTGAATCTGTTCCTAGCCTTGCTGCTAAGCTCATTCAGTGAGGATAATCTTGCAGTTACAGAAGATGAAGGAGAAAACAATCTCCAGATTGTGATAAACCGGATCAGCAGGGTTACTGCAAGGACCAAGGCTTGGTTCTGGACTTTGGTGGGAAAGAAAACAAACTCAGATGTAAATGGTGGGAACAGATACTTTTTAAAGCATAAACATTAGTTTAAGGTTTATCTTTTGGTCTTAATAGTTATTTTTTCTTTGTATTTTACGATTTTAGATGTAACCTGTGAAGAAGGCGACAAATCAAAGGAAGTTTTACCTCTGACAATTGTGACTTCAGAGCAATCGGTGGTAAAAGTCCAAGACCCCAAAGTAACCGAAATCTGCTCTGAAGCCAAGTCTGACTCTGAGATATCTAAAAATAAAGATGATGGAAATAATGAGGAGGATGACCAAGATGAACAGCTTGCACAAGTAAAATTTGAGGTTTTTGGTTCTGTTACAGACTTGATTGTGCTGGTTTCCCTTTATATTCAAAGAGAATAAATGCCTGCGGAACCTTTTAAATGCATTAAGGAAGAACCTCTTAATAAATACTGTATGTTGTTCATGCTAAGGTCTATTTTTGCTTAGGGTGATAAGTCTTTGGACTGCAGCGACATCGAGAGACTTCCTGTAATCTCAATAATAAAAGAGGTAGAAGACACTCCTGATGATTGTTTCACAGAAAGTAAGTGCACTGACAGAAAAATGTCTACTACCTTAGAATGTGATCATTGAATTTAAAATTAACTGGACCCAGTGGATTATCTATAGAATAAGAACAGGTAGAGTAGGGGCACTATGGACTGCCATAGTGCCCCTACCACTGGGCTTAGCAGGTTTTCTGGGGGAAACCCTGCTCCACGGTTTCACATTTCTTTTCATCAAGTCATTATTGTGTTGACTTAGATACATGCGTATGCCTTGTTTCCTTGTTCCCACTGAGCAGTACAATGTATGTCAGTGCAGGTCAGTATGCTTCTTTGTCTGCTTCCATTGTGCAATAATGGAAGCAGACATTATTGCAAGTTACAGTTGTTGCAACTGTAACGACTGTAACTGACAAAAACCCTTTGTGGACACAGCTAAAATTGTCTCTGTGTGAACAGGTCCTCAGCTGATATTTTAACAGCAGTGTGAAGACCCATTCTATCCAGTCGGTTAGCCCCATAAACAATAATATTTTTAAACTGTATGTTTTTATTTCAGAGTGTTACAGTTGCTGTCCATGCCTGGATATAGACAAGTCCCAGAGAATAGGAAGGATCTGGTTATACGTCAGGAAAACTTGCATCACCATCGTAGAGTCCAAGTACTTTAAGTCATTCATCATCATCGTGGTCCTGCTGAGCAGTGCAGCCCTGGTAAACTCCATCAAACAATGTTTAAGATCATTTCAGCTGATCTAATCCCTTGTTGTTGATGTCTTTAACATCTCAGGGTTTTACTCTGAGGCGTGTTTTATTGGTTCAATGAGGCTGAGCAGGTTTTAGCAAACTAATCTTGATGGTTGGCTTGGCTAGCTGTGGACTACAAGCATGGCTCACAGTGTGACTACTAACATGGCTGCTAAACAGACACAGGTGAGATGATTTGACTCTACTAAAAAAGAGAACGTAATAAAAACAAATAACAGCAGACTAAGACCCATCTGATCCCTCTATTTTTCTGTGTAATGGAAACTCTAAACTTAAATGCTACTTGACTTTTCATTGGCTGGAGTTTGCAATGCACCCAACCCAGGAGCAGCATTCCTTTTCTTTGGAACTGATTGCCTGTATAGGGAAGACTGCAGATCTTACCTTCTGCAGTGGTGCTAAGAGGGTTCCCACCTGGGGTGCACCAATTTATCGGACAGCCAATTTACTTAATTTTGGGAGTTCTGCTTCGTGAAGCCGATCTTAGCTACCTGAGCAAAGATCTAACAATCTACCACTGTCCTCTTTTGTCACCCCACTGTTGCAGTGACTTTCTTGCTATATTTAGCAATATTTCAGACCAAAAAAATGGGAATTGACCAAAATAGAAATTGGCATTCAAGGCTTTTAAAAATTGATAATCCAGAAAACTGCAATCTGTGCCCCCCTAGTTCCCACTGCACACATTCATAAATATTAAGGTATATTTGGTGTTTGAACAATTACAACAGGAAGTTATAAGAGATTTTAGAGGGGGGGGTCATAATTGAAGTCACAGATTTTAGCTAGTCATGGAGATTTGTGATTCGTAACCAATGAGAACCCCACAGGTGTACACTATTGTAGACCTAAATATGCCAGGGGTATTAATAAATTTGGGCTTAACTGTATCAACAAATGTTCAGGATATTTTTTATTTCTTAGTCTTGTTGTAGGTTCATGATTGGCTCTCAGGCCAGCCTTCTTTAAATTAAATCTCTTCTGTGATTTTCAATAGGGCTTGGTACCAATTCTCAGAACATGGGTCTGATAGAACATCCTCACTCCAATGTGTCTTCCATTTAGCATCTATCATCTATCGTCTAGATGACGTCATCTAGTACGGTTGTACTAGATGACGGTCGTAAATATCAAACCGTAACAGATGAAATTAATTAGATTTATCCATTAAAAACCTGCTAATGCACTAATTGTCCAGCTGGTAACACCAAATATTGTTAACAGGCCTTTGAGGACATCTACATTGAGCAGCGCCGGGACGTCAAGATAATTCTGGAATATGCAGATCAGGTTTTCAACTTTGTGTTTATGGTGGAGATAATTCTGAGGTTGGGTGCCTATGGATGTAAAACCTTCTTCTCCAGTGCCTGGTGCTGGCTGGATTTCCTCATTGCAGATGTAAGAACTGTGATTAATCTTTCTGTGAAGCCATACATACTCCTTCATATCTTCACCAAGAGCCTTCCTGTAAAGGTTTATCTCATTTATAGAAGTTGTTTTTCAGGTGTCTCTGGTGTTACTGTCAGCAAGCATCCTGGGATACTCTGAGCTGGGAGCTATCAAATCTCTGAGGACTCTGAGAGCATTGAGACCCCTTAGAGTCTTGTCTTGCTTTGAGGGCTTGAGGGTAAGACTGGCAGTTTAAATAGTGATAGATTACTGTCTGAATGATTTAGCATTTCACTCACTGCTGCTATATCTACTGGCCTGTAGGTGGTGGTTAATGGATTGGTTGGTGCCATCCCCTCCATCTTCAACGTGTTGCTAATCTGTCTGGTCCTCTGGCTCATCTTTAGCATCATGGGTGTGAACCTGTTCGCAGGGAAGTTTTATTACTGCTTCAACGAAACATCGGAGGAGTATTTCTCTCCCGAGGAAGTCAACAATAAAACCCAGTGTCTCGATCTGATTGAGAAGGGCTTCTCCGAGGTTCGCTGGAAGAACTCAAAGATCAACTTTGATAACGTTGGGATGGGCTACCTGTCTCTGCTGCAAGTGGTCAGTCAGAAAGCCAACATTAAGGGAAATATACCGATTTACTGAACTCACATGATTTGAAATTTGAAAAATTGCTGTTTTTGTTCTCTTCAGTCCACAGCTAAAGGCTGGTTGGACATCATGTATTCAGCGGTGGACAGCAGACAGGTCAGAACTTCTTGTACTGGTGCTGGTACAGTTCCTGGTCTTGCCTAGCGTTTCCTCCAGCATATCATAAACCTGTTGGACAATTTCTATATCATGATGCCTGGTCATGCAGCTGTAAATTTTGTAATGGATTATCCACGCCACTTTTTACTGAAAATCGTCTGTTTGGAAGGTTTGCATGAATACTGCACCAATGTACGCATCAAGTATAAAATCCTGACTGGTTTGCTTGGTTCGGCGCAAGTAGTGGTCACACTTAGAGGTTCACATTGAGAGCGCAGTGAAACTAACGTGAGCGCATATGCATATCTCACACGCTCACTCAATACATGTTCTGGCACACGACTGGCTCCATGTCTGTGCTTGGAACCTGATAAAGCTTATTTAGTTTAATGAATTAATAAATTACTCTATTGATCCCAAGAGAATCTTAAATGTTGTTGTAACTCATTATTCAAGGTTCTTCAAGGAGTTGTTGTAGAAGCTAATGGTTGTGGGCAGGAAGGATCTCCTGCAGCAGTCTGAATTACTGAAGGCACCATTATTTTATGTCTCAAAAGGTCTCAGGGTTGTCATTATTTAAACGAGCCACACCATCAGCCAATCACAAATAAGTGTTTTTCATCCAATCAGTGTATTAGTTGCAACTACAGTATTGGCTTAAATAAAAGTCAACCAATCACAATAAGCAAATTAAAATACTGCAACAAGGCAGACACATCTAAAAAGGTAGGATTTTTGAAAATGCACTTAAATTTTTTACCATAAGAATGTTTAGTTAAGCATAAAAATACTTATCATTGTCCATTTTAGGTAATATTTTATCTTATTTATTTTAATAAATATCCCCAGCATTACGTTGTTTGTTTTACGATCCACTGGTTGATTACTTAATTAGGATTTGACTTAAGTCCCAAAAACCCCCTATTTATATTAAATGTATTTTTCTTTATCTTTTCCTGTTTGAAACTCTGTAGGTAATAATAATTTTTAATATTTTCCAAGAACATATTTACCTAGTCATATTCTCAAATTTACGGTCAACTTTTAACAGTTTTTAACACAAACACACAGTGGGCCACTGTTGGACTGCCGTAGCGACCCGGCAGGTTTAGCAAGATTTCTGAAGGAAACCTTGTTACTCCAAGTTTCACCAGGACTTGATGATTTATTGATGTGCATGCTATAGCTTTAGTAGCACTGGAATTAGTGTTGAACATGGTAAAATTGCTGACGGTGTATTAACTTCTATGTTGTCCCTGGTTACCGGGATTTAGGTGGAGTCCCAGCCAATGTATGAGGGCAACCTGTACATGTACATGTACTTCATCTGCTTCATCATCTTTGGCTCCTTCTTTCCTTTCTGCCTCTTCATCACCTCGCTCATCAACTTCAACCAGCGTAAACCAAAGATAAGTTTCTTCTCTATGGGCGCTTCTCCATCAGAGCAGCTCTAACCGGTTCTGCCCCAGTCAGCCTTGACCAGATTCCTCTCCATTAGCAGATCCCATGCAGCTGTACAGCTGTTCTCCATTTTTCACACCCACTTAAAGGGTAGCACAAGTCACGCAGAAGCAATTTAATTGACACAGATGGCATTTGTTGATTGGTCCAAATTGAGGAACAGCGGTCCAGTGGAGATGTCATTGACTGAAAGAGAGCACCAAAGTGTGGAGGAGTGTGATTATGAGTTTAATCTTTTGGAGCCAATAACAGTATAAGTAGCACAGCTCTCTAATGAACGACGGCAATGAAGAAGCAAGAAATGATCCAGCTCTGGTCAGCAATCTGTTGGAGTTACAGTTTTGTGCCAATCGGTGTGAAAATCTCGAACTACCTAATATTAGTATTCCATCTAAAAAAATTAAATGCCACACTATAGATAGATTTGTACGCATAGAAAAAATAATCAGTTGAACTGAATTATTTTCATTACATTTTGTTTCTATAAGACAAAGTGAAATATCTAGGATTATTTGAGAGTTCATCAAATCACAAGCTCGAGGTTCTGCATTGCTGAGTGTTGCAACAAACATCATCATTGGAGAGCCGATGACAACTGGTGCTTACTCACTGCCCGCCCAAAACAGTGAGGCACCTGTCCCTAATGGAGACTGGGGCAGAACCAACCCAGATAGTAAGCAGTTAGATCGAGACTTGGCAGTGGAAAAATGGCTAATGACCCAATGATGAGTAATTTTCTCTGTTTCCCTCTGTCAGTCATTTAATATTTATGTCTGTGTGTTTACCCTGTAGAAATAGAACCCCCGATAAAATGGATCCCCAAAGAGCCTCCTTCCCGACCGACAGTATGTTTACGGACCTTCTGTAGACCTCGAATAAAAACAAACTGTTAACATTTGTCGAATTTTGAACAACTTGACTTCTGTTTCTCTCTAGAACAAGTTTCAGGGTCTAGTCTTCGACCTTGTGACCAATCCGTTTTTTGATATCCTCATCATGGTGTTGATCTGTCTTTATACGTTGACGATGATGGTGGAAACAGACGAGCAGAGTCCTAAGAAGGAAGAAATCCTGTACTGGGTCAACCTTGTTTTCATCATGATCTTCAGCACAGAGTGCTGTCTCAAAATTATCGCTCTACGAAAACACTACTGTTATGATGGGTGGAACATATTTGACCTTGTGGTGGTTATACTGTCTATTGTTGGTAAGGAGGAAACACATTTCGAGGTTTTGTTAAACAAACTATTTTGCTTCAATTAGAGAAAGAACAATATATTTCTACCTTCCTTTCCTCTGTCCTTTCTCTTTCTCAGGTTTTGTTGTTGCTGATATCATTGAGAAGTACTTCGTTTCTCCCAATCTCTTCCGTGTGATCCGACTGGCTCGCATTGGCCTGATCCTTCGTCTCATTCGCAGAGCTAAGAGAATTAGAAAGCTGTTGTTTGCACTAAGAAAGTCTCTTCCTGCTGTATTCAACCTATGCATCCTCCTCTTCATCATCATGTTTGTCTTCTCCATCTTTGGGATGTCTAATTTTGCTTACGTGAAGAAGGAGGCCATGATTGATGACATCTCTAACTTTGAGACATTTGGGAACAGCATGATCTCTATGTTTACAATCACCACATTAGCTGGATGGGACGGTCTTCTCCATCCCCTCATGAACACACCTCCAAACTGTGATCCAGACCTTGAAAACCCAGGCACATCTGTCAGGGGCAACTGTACCAGCCCTGCAGCAGGCATTGTCTTCTTGACTTTGTATGTCATTGTGTCCTTTCTGGTGGTGATCAATATATACATCACCATCATCCTGGAGATATTTAATGTCGCCACAGAGGAGAGCACCAACACACTATCTGAGTACGACATTGATATGTTCTATAAAACCTGGGAGAAGTTTGACCCACAAGCTTCGCAATTTATTCACTACAGGTGAGTCCCAGCAGGTGAATGACCTCCTGTGAGACTTGGCTTCTTGTCCTGGTGAACCTGATTGTAATCTGATGTGTTTCACAGTGAGCTGTCAGATCTCTGTGATGCTCTACCGTATCCTCTCAGGATTCCCAAACCCAACACCATCAACTTGTTACAAATGGACCTGCCTTTGGTTCAAGGAGACAGGGTCCACTGTCTGGATGTCCTGCTAGCTCTCACTGAAGAGGTAACATCATCATATAATCTTTTCTCTAGCAGGCAGATTGTTTGAGCAACCGTAAACAGGTTGCTCAAAGGGTTTAGTTTGGTTGACATTGCAGTGTGAAAAAGAACCGCAGCGGTTGAAAATGTAACTAATGTTTTGCAAATTAACCAGATCTATCGGACAATCAGGTGTGAAAACACTAGAGGTGGGAATCGAGTTACTTGATTATGCTACAAAATGGCACTATGTGCCTGGGAATCACATACTACTGCTCCTTTAAGACTGATCGGAGGTTAAAATACCCATGCTAACCTGTACTTTGCAGTAAATGTAAGGGTATAACGCTTGCATGTGCTCCTGTAGCTGGGATTTGCAGAACATCTGACATTTGCAGCAGTTAGAGGTGGGTGTCTTAGTGACTGTGGTGTTGTGGGGTGTAGTATAACGTAGTGTAACGTAGCAAAGCGTAACAGCAAAGCATAATGTAGGGTAGCACAGTGTAGTGTAATATAAAATAGTGCAATGCTTCAATCCTTCAAAGCCCCCACTTTTATATTGTCAGGGGGAACTGACACTATAAAAGTTGATTATCTTCTATTCATGCTTTGTGAAGACCACATACCTTGTCCTTCAACAACTTTCTTTATCTTTTAGAGGTGATTGGTAAACTGATTCTTTGGGCACATGAAGTCAGGAATATCTTTCATTGATTGACTAATTGATTGATTGAGATTGATGTGTAATTTTATTGATTCCCAGACAACATCAACACAATTCTGGGTACTTGTTTTGATCAATATCAAGTTTTAACTTACAATTGGTCTGAATTTGTGGTTAAAAATCTTGTGACAATAAAACTACACTTCTGTAAAAAGTGGAAGCTAAAAAGTGTGACAGATTGTTCTGTTAACATTCTTTTTGTAATAATTTCAGGTTTTTGGTGAATCCCAGACAACGGAGGAACTAAAGTCTACCATGGAGTGGAAGTTCATGGCCAACATTGCTCCAGAGGTTTTATCAAAACCTTATTTCTGTTTCAGTCTTGACTTATCTAAGTTATTTTTCATAGAGAGTACATAATATTTAAAAGACAATTTATCCAACTGCAGTTATTTCCTTTTTCAGGAGAGTTTAAGGCCAATCGTCAGCACCTTTCGAAAGAAACACGAGGAGATGGCAGCGACAGCGATCCAGAGAGCCTACAGGAGACACGTTCAGCAGCAAGTGAACAAGCAGGAGTCCTACCAGTAAAGGGAAAAGACAGAGGGACAGGCGGCCAGGGGGACAATCTGACAATCTGTCTCCACCAGAGACAGAGGGATTTCTCTGTAAACCAATGGATCAGCTGTATGGAGACAAAGTTAAAACTCTTTAACAGAAAGCCTGCCTTTTACCAAATGTGAAATGTAATTCCAAACTTTAGATACCCTATAACTGAGAAAAAAACTGACCACACATTCTGTTGAATGCAAGACGTGACAAAAAAACCCCAAAGAAGAATTGTATGATTGCTCACCAGATGAACCACCTTTGTAATGCCTTAATTAGTGGTCGTCTTTGACTTAAAGGACAGCATTTACTTATTCTTTTAGTTTATAGCTTATATGAAGAAACTGGTTTTACACCTTTAATTCATACTCAGCTAATTGTGAACTAATCATGTGAACTAATCATTCCATTAAGTTGTTCATTAATGGAATTTTGTTGTACTGTATTTAACTATATACCCTCCAATTACAATTGGACAATTACATTGTCATAAATCCTGTATCAGTTGTTGTTTGCAGAAACGCATGTAGCTTTCACTTGTTATTGTAGTTATCCAATATTTCATGCACAATTTTATCTAGCATTATTTTTCAGTTAGCATTAAAAGCATTGTTTAAACCTTGCCCAGATTTTGTATATTATTAGCACTTGTTCAACATGCAAGCACAGACTGGAATATGTATTGATTAATATTATTACAATTAAGTCACTAAGTTATGGAAATTAAAAGTTACTGTACTTACACTGTAATTTTTAGGGCACTGCAGAAAGCTGTAATGGCTCCTTCTGTGTTTTCTTATGAACAATCCTCTGCAGGCACCGACATACAAACAAAGTAATAGCAGTTCAGTGAACAGAAGTACTGTAAACTGTTAGTCTTCTAAAATTTTAGAACAAGATTTTTCCCGCTAAATCTTTCTAAATAACTATCAGCACAACGGCAAAGAATTGAGTGTTATTCGAAACTAATTAGCATTAACTTAGCTTGATGGCTGCTAATGCTGTTAGCATGTTTCAAAACCGTTATCAACGTTGTAAACTGAGCAACAGCGCATGCTAATTAGTTCTTATTACTGTTAGCTAAAAATACAAGCTTACCTGTCTGAGTGTTTGGAACTCATAGGACACTATGAGTTCCAATAGGTACTGGACTATGAAGTCCAGAACCTCATAGTTTAGTTAATGGTATCCAACCGAATGGCGAGTTAGCGGTGCTAGCACAGCAGGTCGAAGAAACGGAGGAGTAAATACTCAACAAAAAGTCATACATTTTCAGATTAATCTAAGAAAATTTCTGGAAAAACATATACATTTCTAAAGTTTGAAAAGTTCAACTTTATTTGCTGAGTTTCAAAAGTCAAAAATGTAAAACTTTGAAACTCAGAAATTACAAAAAAATTTCTACAAAATTTAAGTTCAAAAGTTCAGATTTTTTTCTTGCAAAATTTCGACTTTTGAAAAATAGAATTTTTTTTTTCTAAAAGAAAAGGAAAGAACATTTTGAGATTTATCTCAAGTATTTCTTTTTTTCAAGGAAATTCTCAACTTTTGAAACTCAGAAATTTCCAAGCTTTTTCTTTAAAATTTCCAAGATTAATCTAGAAGTGTATGACTTTTTGGCTGAAATTTAATACTTTTTGTACAGTGGTCCTAATACACTACTGTAGTTTGGTAAGTGATATTGCATTATTATTGTTATTATTTTTCATAATGGAATTTAGTGCCATTTGCAAAGAAAAAAAAAGAATAGAAAATACATGTATTTCTCTTGAAATTTCACAGAAAGTTAAAGGTCTTCAGAAAAAGAAACACTCAAGTAAAGAACAAAAGTAGAAATATCTGCTTGCACTGAAGTACTTTTACTTCATTACTTATGAACGTGACACAATTAATCTTTCTAAGCAGCTCTTTACTTCACTGCTCACCACTTTAAATCAAACATATTTACTTGGTTTAAAACGAAAACTCCTCCCTCAGTCCCCGAGTCATCACCCGGTTGACTGGAAACAATGCGTCTCTTTCCACAGGTGATAATAACTAGCTGTGACATCATCTCTTGGTGTTTATTTTATTTTTAGTTGACTGAAACACGTCAGCTAAAAAAAAAAGCTCATTTGATACACTCATTTGTATCAAATGAGTGTTTGATACAACCAAATCGTATCAAACACTCATTAAAAGTGATATTTTTTGTATTTTTAAGAACTAAATATACCATAAGTTTACACTGAATAAAACATTTGCTTTTTCTGTCTAAAGTTAAATCAGACAGATTTTTTCTTGTTTTAGTTCAGTTAAAATTTTTGGTAAATGCTAAAAAGCTTAGCGAGAACATCTTTTAAAGATTTCTTTGTATCATTTTTCAGAAGTTTACATGCATTTGGTAATATCAAAGATTACTGGCTTTGGGTAAACATTTCCTTCCACAAATTTCTCACAATACTTTTCTGTAGTTTTGCCCCGTTACAATTTATAATTAAGCAATAAATAAACTAAAAGGCCTTGTAAAATAGATAATTAGTTAAACTTTCACTAGTATCCAGGATCAGGTTCCAAAAATAAAAACAATAAGTTGTGAGTTTTGTCTGAAGATGCATCAGATTCATGAATATCTGCAGAGACAGCATAGATCCAGTTCCAGCCTCGGCTTTCACATCTAAAATAAGACTAAAAAGTTGAACATTTGTCTCCTTCACATGTTTTAATTCAAACATTATCAGTGAAGTTAAGCAGGGAATCTGCTGCAGGACACAGATTCACATGTACAGGTGAGCTGGTCAGTGTAACAGCATCGCCATGGAGACAAGAACAATGTAAATATTTAAACTGAGATCAAGGCCTCAATGTCTCTGTGATACACATATCATTAATAAACCAAGTGGAATTTAAGACAATATGTTCATAAACAAGAGCAATGGAATGATTTTCCTCTGACAAACAGGCGGTTATAAAACTGTGACGTCGCGCTCATCTGGACCCGACAACAAAGAATACACAACTCAACTACACACTGGAGCACACAAAGTAACACAGTTAAATACACAGAAACACACCGTAATACACACCAGAGTACACACTGTAACACACATCAGTAATACTGTAACACACACCTGTTTACACACTGTAACACACAACAGTAACACTGTAACACACACCTGTTTACACACTGTAACACACAACAGTAACACTGTAACACACAACAACACTGTAACACACACCGGTATACACACCCCAACACACACATCAACCAATCAAGTTTATTTGTGTAGCATATTTCAGGACCAATCAGTTCAAAGTGCCTTACATTGTAAAGATGTAAAATAAAAAAATAAAGAAGTAAAAAAAATATTTTAAAAATACAGTCGACAATTGAGAAACCAATAAACAGATGGGATTTAGCCTAGACTTGGAAGAAGTCAATGTTTCTGCTGTTTTGCAGTTTTCAGTAAGTTTGTTCCAGATTTGTGATGTATAGAAGCTGAATGCTGCTTCTCCATGTTTGGTTCTGGTTCTGGGGATCCAGATCAGACCAGAACCAGAAACCAGAACAATGCAGTACACATTAATGCATCTAGTAACACACCAGTACTCCCACTAACATCCAAAATAAACCTGAAGACAGTAATAAACCAGTTTTCAGCTTTCGGTAGCTGATAAAATAAGATCTAATTAGCATTTCTTGCCTAAATCTGTAGAATCTGGTTCTTTGTGCAACTGCAAAATGAAATCATGAATTTAGTGCCTGACGTGACACAACATCCCGGTGTTCCCACCAGGGCCTAATTGGGAAATGTTCGGGTCGGTCCAGTAAGCCGGTTTCAGTGTGTGATTCTCTCCATTTCCTGTAGCGCTGAATAAATTCAGAACCATGTGTGATGCAAGTCTGATCAACTGAACATCTGTGAATAAATTCACACATCTGAGGACGAAAACATCAAACATCCGAGATTAACGCTGACATTTGGACCTCATGTTTTCCTGATTTCATTTCACAAGCCACAGCAGGCGAGACATTTATTGTTTCCTGAGTTTTACTTTGACGATATTTGGTTTTAGTCAGAGGTGAGTAAGTACCCAAGTAAAAGTATCACCACTTCAACAAGTTTTACTCAAGTAAAAGCAAAAAGTAGCCGTCCAAGAAATGACTTGAGTAAAAATGTATTTCGTAAAAAGTCTAAGTACCGAATTGACCAAATTATCAATCATTTAATATGTAAAAATTACATCATCAGACGGATGAAAATATTAAGCTAAGTGGAAATTTTGGTATTTTAAGGACCACAATGACAGTAATTCATATAAGTAACAAAAAATAACATCAGCCAAAAGAAAATGTTTCCAAGAAGACACTGAGCGCAACTTCCTTTTTCATAAAATGTGAACAAAAGTTGAGTGGCATCAGATTTTAGCGGTTGGAGGATTTCTCTTTTGTCTTTGGTGAAAGACCATGAGTCATTTATTTCCCTCGCTACCGCTAGATTCCTATATTTATTTCAGCTCTGTTTACCCAGAATGCTCTGCGCTGTAGTTCGCTTCCTGCTTTTGGAGCGACCTCTGACCTAGCCCAGCTTCTCCCCCAGACTTCACAACCTGCCACAATAAAATCAGAATCAGACTGAGGCATGATTCCTCACTCCAGAAACATCACTTTGCAGTTCACTGGAAGTCACCATGTTGACCTAGAAGTCTGAAATCTAAAGTGTGGAAGTGTGAATCCACTTCTATGCACCACAGATCTGGAACAAACTTCCAGAAAACTGCAAAGATGCTGAAACCCTGAGTTCTGGAACATTGATATATTTGCTTGGTAATTTTGATGACGGCCTTTGATAAAATGTAATGCTTATTACTTGTTTCATAATTGGTTACTGTATTGTTTTCATGAAGCACTTTAAACTGTCTTGTTGCTGAAATGTGCTATACTAATAAACATGACTGATTAATTGATTGATTTTTTTGTCGTTTTTCTGGAAGCTAAAAGAGATAGATAATTGCTTGCATAATTAATTAGTATGAAACCTAATTAAAAATATGACTTTACGACCGTTTACGACTTAAACGGTTTGGATGACAAAGATATTTGGAAATGTACAAGTAGCAATGTGGAAGTGTTTGTGAATATACTAGGCTGTAAAAATATGGAAAAATCAGTTCATAATAACATAAAAAACTGTTAAATTATGGAAAAATTCTGATGGAAATTCAGTGAAAAAAACAGAAAATGTACTGGCAGAAAATTACCGGAACATTTTCTGGGGTTTTTTGTAATTATTATTTTTTTTTTTTTTACTGTGTAGCTATAAATTTGGGATGTAAATTAACACAGAAAGTTACAAGAGACAAACATTTGTATCCTGGAAATGCAGGAAAAAATCTACATGTGTCCTAAAAATGTATTACATTTTAGCTTTACTGCATAAAAACAAGTTCTTAAGACTCTATAAAAACCACTTCAACATCACCTGTTAGCATTTTAGCTGTCTGGATCATTTCCATTGATGCAAACTCGACATGAAAACTTGTTCTGCTGAGTAAAGAGATTTCACATTTCTCTCTACTTAGCGTTAAACTTAACACTAAAACAGGCACCTGAAACTCCACAACCCCGTTTTTAGCAGTACAGCACGGGTCGGTACAATACTTTATGACCTGATGTGTTCAGGAGAGTATTTCCACTGCAGGTTGGACATGTGATATGGTCAAGAAATATAAATGAATACATGAAAAAGAACAAAATGTTTTTATTATTTCGTCAGTGTGGTTTGTTCTTTAGTTTTATACAATGTAGCAGCTGAAATGTTGGAGGGTTTGGATGGAGCCGGTGCAGCTTGGAGAACATCGTGTCTGGAGCGGGGTTTCCAGCTCCGACCTGCCTTTAATGCTGCATGAGGATCACTGGAAGGTGTCCATGTTAATGAGACCAACACAGGCCTGTTTGCTCGTTTCACGTTTCTGCTCCTGAATTTAAGCATCAAACTTTCAGCTATAAAACCTGAAAACTCTGAGCTGGAACATCAGAACGCCCAGCAGCCCAACTGAGATCAGATCAAGCAGAACCGCAACTGATCCCACATCAGCCATGGACCGAGGTAAGACCCGGGCATTTTAAACGTCAAACGTGTCAGGTTGCCGTGGAAACTCTGGCGATGCTGCCGCCGCTCACCTGTCTCACCTGTGTCTCCCAGCCATCCTCCTGCTGTCAGTCATGTGTCTGAGCGTCTCCTCTCAGCCAATCACAGACAGCCAGCGGCTGTTCTCCATCGCCGTCAGCAGAGTCCAGCACCTCCACCTGCTCGCTCAGAGGTTCTTCTCTGAATTTGTAAGTCTATGGAAGCTCTGAAGGACAAAAACTGCAACCATCAATGCAGTTACACTGCAAAAACACAAAACCTTATCAAAAAATGTGGGCTTCTATTTTGGCTATCTTAGTAAAACTGACTTAAAACAAGATTTAGGAGCTTGTTTTTAGTCAATAATTCTTTGATATTGATGAAAACGTTCTAGACCCATTGGTAGATTATTTCACTTATAACAAGACAGTTTCCCATGTTATAAGTGAATTAATCTAGAACTTTTTCATCAATTTTAAAGAATTATTTACTTAAAACAAGCTCCTATGTCTTGCTGAAAAGTCACTTGTAAATTAGTTTTGTCCTACTTCAAGTGTTCTGAGATATTTGCAGTAGAAACCAGAGTAACACTTTATTTGAAGGGGAATGCATAAGACTGACATGACGCTGTCATAAACATGATATAACATGATATGACTGTTGTCATAAGATCTCAATCAGTAAATAATGGTGTTTTTAGTGCAAAGTTGCACTAAAAGTCCATTAAAAACGTTAACTTCACATTATTCTGTAACAAAATGACACTTTTAATGCAAAGTTCCATTAAAACTTGCACTAAAAGTCTATTAAAAGTGTCATTATTTAGTGAATAATATAAAGTTTACACTTTTAATAAACTTTAATGAAACTTTTAGTGCATTTTTTGCATTATCGGTGTCATTATTTAATAAATGACAACAGTCTCAGTCTTACGCACACCGCTGCAAATAAAGTGTTACTGCAGCAGAACCAAAAATACTTGGTAAGATTTTGTGTTTTTGCAGTGTACAGTGTCTATGGCTGTGACTGATGTGTACTTCTGTGTACCTCTGTGTACTTCCGTGTACCTCTGTGTATCAGGAGAGTTCCCTGCAGACGGAGGAGCAGCGGCAACTCAACAAGATCTTCCTGCAGGATTTCTGCAACTCGGACTACATCAACAGCCCCATCGACAAGCATGAGACACAGCGCAGCTCCGTCAGTACACATCACAGTACTACACAGTACTACACAGTACCACACAGTACTACACAGTACTACACAGTACTACACAGTACCACACAGTACGATAGAGTGCTACACAGTAGCAAACAGTGCTACATAGTTCCAAATATTAGAACAGAGTACTACACAGAAATATAGAGTGGTACACTTAAATAGTACTACACAGTACAACAGAGTATGGCTTACTTACTTACAATTCAACAGAGTATTACACTGTACTACAACAACAACAAAAATAGAATACTACACAGTATCACAAAGTATGGCTGGCTACAACACAGTACTAAGCAAAACTATAGCACAGTATCAAACAGTACCTGATAGAACTACAAAACACTTTGCCGAACTACATTAAACCTCACCAAACAACAGAGTACTACAGATAATTATAGAGTACTACATAATATAGCACTGTGCTATACAGAACTACACAATAAATACCATGCAGAACTACAGAGTATTAATCTACTATTATACAGAAACATATGACAGAGTACTACACATAACTACACTGTTCTACTTAGTACCACACAGTATCAAAGAGTACTACATGGTTACAAACAACAGAACAAAGTACTACACTTGCTAAGTACTACACAGTATTACATAGTAAAACAGAATATGGCTACTACAATAAACAAAACTACAGAATACTATACAGTACTGCACGATGCCAAACAGTACTAGGAGGAACTAAAAGAATACTCTGATGTAATACACAAAACCTCACTATACTACACAATACTACAGATAACTATAGAGTACTACACAATATAAAATTGCGCTACACATGCCTTCAAGACAACACACAGGGCAAACATGACCCACCTCCACCAGCGGCCCGCCTGTCAGACACTGAGAAGGGCAAATTAACCCACGAGCGTGCACTACCTTATCAGAAACCGCCACAGATTGTTGTCAAATAAAATGGTGGGTAAATAACATTTTGACCCCTGGATACAAGCCCGGATTTTAGCCTGGGCTCACCGGGCCGCAGCCCGGGGCCACATCTTGGGGCCCACACCTTCCTAAGTCCGGCCCTGCCTGGATACTTTCAGTTTGGGAATTTGTAGCCCTCTGTGCAAAAAGTTTGAACACCCTGATTTAAGATCCTTTCAGAACCGCAGCTTGGGTCCATTACTAACGGTTCTGAATCTGGTGTGGATCTGCTTTGCATTGATTGCAGGTGCTGAAGTTGCTGTCAATCTCCTACCGCCTGGTGGAGTCCTGGGAGTTTCCGAGCCGATCTCTGTCCGGAGGTTCTGGTTCCAGGACCCAGATCTCACCCAAACTGACGGAACTGAAGGCGGGAATCATGCTGCTGATCAAGGTGAGAAGGATCCCTGGAAAAATGAGAAATATGAATAAGTATTTTGGTCTAGTTTCTAGTAAAGATACTTTATTACACACAAAATAAGACAAAACTAACTTATAAATTAGTTTTCATCAAAATAAAAAAGTTTGTTTTAAATAAATAATTCCTTGATTTTGATGAAAAATTATTTGTTCTTTTGGCAGATTATTTCACTTATGGAAAAAATGTCTTGTTATAAGTGAAATAATTACTTTTACATCAATATTAAGGAATTATTGACTTAAAACAAGCTGCAACATCTTACTGAAAAGCTACTTGTAAGTTTATTTTTCTATATCTACCATAGAAAAATACTTGGTAAGATTTTGTATTTTTGCAGATATTAAATTTGTCAGAAGATTTTTAAAACCTGAGACCCCCCAACATCAGGATAAAAAGTATCATAGGTTTGGTCGTCGAGCCACATTACGCATCAACCAATTTCACTCATCAACACTGAAAAAATGTTTCTGTGAACCAGCTTTAAAAGAAAAAAAATGGCTAATTTGTTCCAGATAATTTTATTCTTCATGACTGTCTCGGGTAAACAGAGCGTCTTCAATCAGAGGCTTCTTCACATTCACTGTAATACAGACTGCTATAAGAGATCTATTGTGCTAACAGTCATCACTATCTATTAACTATTTGAGGAATTTGAATTAAAATGTTACAGCAACATTTAGTTTTCCTTTGGGATAAATAAAGTATTTTTGAATTGAATTTGAATTAGTTTTGCTCAAACTATAATTCTGATTTCAGAATTATTGAAATTGAATTTATAGTTTGAGCAAAATTAATAAGATTAGTTGTAAGAAGTTAGTCATTTTTAAAGTTAGTTCAAAGAAGCTTTTTTTTCAGTTTAGATTTTAAATGGGAAATCTTGTTTACGCTTCCAAAGAGTAAACAAAAATGGCCGCCTGGGAAGAAGCAACGCTGAAAGTTTTCAGACTATATTTAACAGAAAAAAATCTGATGTTCTGACATCATTCCAGATCGCTTTTAACATCGAGATTATATTAAAATGCTCTTCCAATAGTACTTAAAACTACAGTAACTTGTATAAGAAAATCTATTTTTTACATATTTTTTAAAACTAACATATTTGTTAAAACTAACATGATATTCTGACAGATAATCTGTGAAAAAATGTATTTCCTTTGCATTCTCTCAGTGCTAACTGCAGAAATACGCCACTTGTTCTGAAACAACCAAGCAGAACCAGGAGAAGGGTCTTAATGCTGTCAATCATGCTTATGTACACGCTCCTCAAACCCTCCCCCTGTCTCTCTTGTACACTACAGCTAGCACAACCTGTTATGAATGCTAAGGCTAGTTAGCATGATGACAGATAAATAGTTTTCCTGTAACTGTAAATTGTTTCTCTGAGATTAGCACAGTTAGCAGTGCGTACATGAGCATAATTGTTAGCGCTAAGACCCTCCTCCTGGCTCTGATTGGTTGTTTTTGTCCGGGAGCATTGTATTTGTGCAAATCGCTAAAATAGCTCAGTAAAGAGGTAGAAGAGAACGATTTTTTTCCGATTATCTGCCTCATAGCTGCATCTTTAAGATTGTCGGATGAAACGCTGCATAAAAAAATTGCATCAATCATTACTGTCTCTCTGTGAATCTGTCACCTGAGAAACTGACCACCTGAGCTTGCAGGTCAATCAGGACATGCCAGAGATCTTGACTGACACCTCGACCCTCCAGTTGGCGCCTTACGGAAATTATTATCAGAGTATGGAAGCTGACGAGTCGCTGCGGAGAACCTACGAACTGCTGGCGTGCTTCAAAAAGGACATGCACAAGGTAAACAAAGAGTTAAAGGAAGTCGCCGTGATTTAACAATGACAGCAACAAGGAAATGATTGTTCTTTCAGGTGGAGACTTACCTGACCGTGGCGAAGTGTCGACTCTCTCCAGAGGCAAACTGCACTCTGTAGCCACGCCCTCCCGGATTAAGCCACGCCCCTTGTAGTAGATTCTGCTTGGTGGTGTGTCGTTCCAGCTGAAATTCTGACGTTGTTGTGATGGAAGCTGCCAACAGGAAGTGATGTCACAGCAGTCGTAATATGTAAAATAAAGTGTTGTCTGTGTTGCATTTATCTCTTGTTGTTTTTTCTGACTGTTAAATGATGATCCAGATGAAAAACTGCAAAAAACTTTACACAGATCACCTGAAGTAGAGCGCTCCTTCTCTGGTTTTAACAGAACTTACTATTCAAGTCCTGATTAATTATTATCATCTGATTTTTCTGCAAAATTCAAGAGCCATTTCTGCCCTTAATTCAGCTACATACCTCTGGAAACAATGCATACAAATATATGAAAAAAAGTCACCAGTTTTTTACTAACAAGTATAAGAGTTGCTAGGTTGGACAGTGCAATAGCACTGAATATATTAGCACTACTTCAACATGGTTTTACTCAAGTAAAAGTAGAAAGTATCCGTCCAAGAAATTACTCAAGTCAGAGTAAAAAAGTATCAAATTAATTATTTAATATTTAAAAATTACATGATCAGATGGACCAAAATATAAAGTTAAGTGGAAATTTTGGTATTTTAAGGACGAAAATAAAAATTATTCATATAAGCAACAAAAAGAATTTTTTTCCAAATCAATTTCTGTCAATAAAAACTTATGAAACTGTCTGTGTCTGGTGAATTTTTGTCTAAAACACATTTGTTTTTTATTCAGAAGGTAGAAAATCCAGAAATACTTCATCATAAAGTTACTCAAGTGTACTCAAGTGTAGTAAACATACTTCTAAAAAAGTTACTCCAGTAAATACAGCTGAGTAAATATAACTACTTACCACCCAACTCTGAATATAAGTACAACAGGAAATACAAATCATGACACGAACTCCCTCTGTACAAGCCGTCATTCGATCCAGGACCATTCTGTTCTGAAGAGTCATAAACCTCAAAGCAGCTGACTCCGGTTTAATGCTGTAATTCAAGATTTCAACACGCAGCTTAACTTCCCCTGTTCCTGTACGGATGAAAGGAGGGATAAAATAACATCTCTGCTGTTGGTCCAGAACTTTCTATCTTCTGGAATATTAGAGCTTCGTGTTGGTCTGCTGCTGATGTTTGGCCCTGATGTAAGGAAATATTCCACCACCATACGTCTACCTGGGACAGGGTGTCCAAGTGGGTCTGGCATCTGGAGCAGCGCACATAAGACAAGTTTAGACCAGATAGAGATGCTAAAAATGTTAGATAACTTTTTGGAAAAAAAATACTGCTTGCAAGTTTTTGATAAATATCTACTAAAAAAAAGTTGTATTTTATTTGGGGGGCAGGGGGGTTATACTTTAAAAAACAAAAACAGAATTCTTGAAATAAAAGTGATGGATACATTTTTTTATATGTGATGTTTATATTTGTAAAATAAAAATTCTTTTGTGGGCACACAATTTTGCCCTATAATGCAGATGTTGAAAATGTACTAAATTTCCAACCTTATTAGAGTACTTTACTCTAATAAGTAAAATACATAAATAAATTAAACAAAATATTACTTTAGATTAATTTTTAGTGGAAATTTGTTGCAATTATTCCATCAAAAAACAAAAAAAAATTCAAAACTGTATTTGCTAATCTGTATTTAAAAAAAAAGTTGCTTCTTTTGTTACTTTAATTTTGTTTGTATTTGACCTTTTGGGATCTAATTTTGAAGTAAGAATATGCATGCATAAAGCATTTGTTGGCGATTTTATTTAAGTTGCTAGTTCGACATTAAAGCTAGAAGTTTTTTTATTTAGTTTTAATTTTCAGTGCAGTTAATTATTTATTAATTTCTACTAAAGTAAAATGAAACTCTCTCCACAAGCTGTTTTGTTCGCGTTTGATTTTGTTGGCGTTGTAATTTCGTTTTACCGCCTTAAGTATTCTGTATATTTTTCTAAATCTAAAACCTAAATCTAAAATTATTAATATAAATAATTATTAATAAAAACATTGCATCCAGAAAAAAAACAGTACGAAAGCAGAGAACTTGAAAAATCGTGATTTGAGAAAACAAACAGACAAAAAATACACCAGGGGGCGACAACACAGATTTCTTACCACATTACCTAATTTGTCCAGCAGATGGCGCAATCAACTGCTTCGGGTCTCTTCGGCATTCTTCGCCAGTGTTCGGCAGGTAACGGTCGGTACATTCAAATGTTCGGCCGGAGCTCCTCCAGAGAGTGAAGTGAAGAAAGAAACGGACGAACGGTGCCGATAGACGGCGTGCGGAAGCGGAATGACGGTGCTGCAGGAACCTGTCCAGGTAGGAACACCGTGTTCTAGTGCTGTCATGACCCGGGAGGGCAGAGTTCTGGAGCCGGCCTGAGCGGCTGCTTTAGTCCGCGCTCGGTGAGCTTCTCCCCGCACCAGGCCGCAGCTCGGCCCGTAGCTTTCCTGGTTGTTTCAACTGTTCATGTCCACATACTTCGGCTTCCCCAACGGTCAGTCTGGGGTTAACCCCGAACTGATCCTGTTACTATCTGCTCTGTGTTAACTGACCCAGAGGGCAGAGCCAGACTTCTTTTAAAAATGTCTAATTTAGGATGCTCTTTGCGGCCAGGAAAAGAATCCACGTACTGGAGAGGATCTTCTGACCTTTCCTGACATGGATGGTTTAATATCTTTATTGGGGCCAGTTTTCAGTTTTTGAGTGCTCTTTTTTTAATATTAGGAAATGTTCTGAACATATTGGTGTTGTGAAGAATCAGGCTGGTTGAGGTTCTATACTGGAAGCCTCAGACTCAAAAACCTGTTTTAAAGTCCAGATTTAGACCAATCTCAGATTGTTTGGTTAACTGTGTGTTAGCCGAACCCTTCAGCAGACCCGGTGTCTTTTATATACTGAGATGTAATATTATTATTTTTCGATTTATGGGCATAATTTACATAGTCTACTATATTTTAAACAGAGTTCTGAACATCAGCCTAGCTAGCCCTGCAGAGCTAACTGTTAGCTTACTACTACCGGGTGTTAGCCTTCTCTAGCCGGCTTCAGGTTGCAGGATTGAGTCGGTAACGCTGTCAGAGGCCCGGTTCTGTTCTTCTGGGGCAGTCCCTCCTGTTCCTTGGGTCTATTCTGAGCCCAGATCCTCTGCACGGAACCGAATTAGCCCGCAGCAGGTTAGCCGCAGCGGCTAACATCAGCTAGCTGAAACTGTTAACGCTTACCTGGACAGGTGTGCTGGTGACAGAGCAGTCATTCATGTGTTTGAGGTTTGCTGTTGGACAGATTGTTTATGATAAACAACAAACAAACAAGTTTATAAGGAAGAAACGACAAGAAATCGGTGAAACAGTCAATTTCTTGTGTTTATCTACAGCATGGTCAGGGTCTGGAGAACCTCTGTGTGAGGGCGGGTTGTGGTAAACACAAACAGAACCATGTTCTGGTTGTTGTTGTCTGCAGTGTGTGGGTGTCCCAGCTTCCTGTGGATCTGGAGTAACTGGGCTGACTGGGATTGATTAGCACAGAATCACCTCTGTTTGGACTGAACCCACCAAGAGGGGAGACTTTCTTGGTCAACCAGAACCTGTTAAAATTGTTAAATCCGGTTCTAGATTTAGAACCCAGGAACATGACGATCCAGACCCAGTTTGCTCCCACTGTGATCAAACTAAAGGCCATTTTTCTGTTAGTTAATCCGAGTGGAACAGGGGTGTCCTAACATCTTGTGACACTGGTCAAAATCGACAATTCAAAAGTACTTTGGGCCAAAAAAATGTAAAAGAATAAATAAATAAATTATGATAGAAAGATTAAAATATAATTAAGCAATTAAATTTCTGTTTTTGTTGTCCGTTTGTAGAAGAGTAATGTTATTCATTGTAGATCCAAAACTTTAAAACGATTTAGCACATTTTCTGCATTAGAAGAAATGTCATTTAGGTTTCAAAGTCTATTGGGCTTGATTGAACAAAAAGATTTGTGTCACTTTCTTTCATAACACTTGTTATATTTAAACAAGTTAAGCAAATTCAATAATAGGTGATTTAGGGACAGCAAAGTCAGCTCAGTTGACACAAACATGGTTCTGGTTGTTATGCTTGGTTATAAAAAGAAATATACTTCACATTTTGTGTTGTAAAAAATTATCTTGGTAATCATTTTACTCTGATAAAAAAAAATACATTTAAAAATTGAAGTTGGAGGCCGCACAAAATAACTCCAAGGGCCACAAATGGCCCACAGGCCACAAGTTGGACACCCCTGGAGTAGAAGGTTCTGCTGTTCTCAGGATGAACTGTCAGGTCCAGTCATTACCTGGTTCTGGTTCTGGTGGCTCGTATTGCTGCATTTACGACCTCATACTGAGTGAAATATTTCAAGCTTTTATTTCTTATAACTTTCATCGTAGCTTCGTCTCAGTAAATTAGAATATCACATCAAATTGATAAAAAATATGATTTAAATACTTTTTTCATGTCCATGCTCTCAGTGATTGGTCTAGGTTTATTCTCAAAACAATAATTACTGGGACAATTATTGTTCAGTAAAATATGTTACTGTGACAGGCTTAGTCTAAAATGTTCTGGTGAACATTGATTTGACTGTGGACTTCAGAAAAGCCAGTGGACCAGAACCGGCTGCTGCCATGACAACCCAGATGTTTGCTGACTGAGGAAACTTCTGGACTTCCAGAAACATGGATTCTGGTTTTCTCCACTTTTTCTCCAGACTCTAGGAAGAGTGGAGCGGTTCTAGACCCTACAGATACTAGAACATAGGTCTATAAATGAAAAGCAAACATTGAGCGACAGTCCAGTTTCAGGAGTTCTGGTTCTGGAATGGTTTGATATGAGGATTGTAACTTTCGTAGCCCAAGTGTGGGATTTGTCTGAATTCAGTGGATCTTGATTTCCTGAGTTTGTCCCTGTTCCTGGTGGACTTCGTCCTTCCACTCAACTTTGTATGAATAGCTGGGTCACAGCATTCAATGTCTGTCCAGTCAGCAGCTTTCCCTTTGATAGCATTGGTCTATAACATGAACAAAACATTTGTACATTAAAAAAGCTTTTTTTTATTGATAATCCAGGAGGCGCTACCAAATTTAGTTTGACTTTTCCTCCGTTTTTTCTCTGTGTTGTATTATCAGATAGCTGATCGCTTATATCATGGCATTTATGTTCATAACATTCTGCATTAACAACTAAAAATGTCATCCACCAGCTGTTGCTGGGTCTGGTTTGGTGATACGTTCAGATCTTAAATGAATTTATTTTATTTTAGTTTTTTTTCTTTGAGACTGGGAATAAGATGTAGAGAAAATGGGTTAAAAACCTCCAAAAACGTGTAGTTTGTCCTCAAAGGTTTGTTCAATGCACTGTTGATCCTTTTTAGAAAATTCTTGCCTCTTTGTCTTGCATGTTGCTGAGCCAAAGTCAGCTTTCCACTCGGGTGGGCAATAAAATAAAGACTTATTCTGTTCTATCTGATGGTTCTGGTTCTGTCTGTGTTCAGGCTGCGGTGTGGCAGGCTCTCAACCACTATGCCTACTTGGATGCTGTTTTCCTTGCAGAGAGACTCTACGCAGAAGGTAAAACCCGTCTTTCTGTCTGTCTAGAGGTATTCTGATCTGATATTGATATTGGAAATTGGTCTGATTTCAACCAAAAAACGAGTATCGGATTATATCAATGTGCATCTAAAAACTGCATTAGAAGCACTCCTCCTGACTGTTTACATGTTTGTCTGGTTAGTTTTCCCATCAGTTTACCTGTCTCCATGGTTACCTGTCTGTCCTCCACAGTGCGTTCAGAGGAGGCCCTCTACCTGTTGGCTACCTGTTATTACCGCTCTGGGAAACCGTACAAAGCTTACCGACTACTGAAGGCTCACAGCTGCTCCACGCCGCAGGTTCGATTCCTGCTGGCCAAGTGCTGCGTGGAACTCAGCAAGTAAGAACACACACGCACACACAAACACCTTCACACACACACCTTCACACACAGTGATGTGTCTGCCTCTCAACCTGTCTGCCTCCCAGGCTCGCTGAGGGAGAGCAGGTTCTGATTGGTGGAGTCCTGAACAAACAGAAGAGTCAGGATGACATCATCACCGAGTTTGGAGACTCCGCCTCCTTCACGCTGTCGTTACTGGGCCACATTTACTGGTAAGCAGCCGGCGCTCCAAGTGTCTTACTGGTGTGTGAGGCCTTCCAGCTGCTGACTCCTGTCCTGTGTCTGAGTAGCAAGACGGACCGAGTTGCTAAAGGTGCCGAGTGCTTCCAGAGGAGTTTAACCCTCAACCCGTTCCTCTGGTCGCCGTTCCAGAACCTCTGTCATCTAGGTAACTAACACACACACACACCCCTGCTATATGTCATGTGACTGTGTGACTTCAGAAAACTTTGTGGATTTTATTCCAGGAGAAAAGCCGGATCCAGATCAGGTTTTCAGGTTGTCAGCTTTGCAGAACTCCTCTTTAGCCCCGCCTCCTCCTCACATAAGCCCCGCCCAGAACCCGTCTCATCGGCTTGACACTGCACTGATGGAAACGCCGCAGGACACACTGGTACAAGAAAATGCACATTAATTACCCGATTAAATACCCAGATTACATTACGGTCAGGAATTCTTTTTCATACCAAATCTGATTTTAATCTTTTTTTTCTTGATTTCTTTTCCAAAAAAGAAACAATGATAGAAAATATTCATTTCAGTCTCTTGTGAGTTTTGCGGGCCATACTACAAGAATTTTTATTAATCACGAGAATATATTATATTAGCAGAAGAAAGAAATATCCTAAAAATCTGTAAAACCTTTATGAAAGTATAACTTCACAAGATTCTCAACATTCCTGATTTACACTTTTTATATTTCATGTTAGAGTTCTCATCAAATTACTATCTTATTCTGCTGATATTACGTCCAAATAAATAGAAGCTGTAAAACACGCTTGTCAAACAAGATGGCTGCCCTGCGTGTGGTGACATCACTCTGAGCTGTGAAACCCGAGGAGTGCATTGATGACAACAAAAAAAATTAAATCTTAAAAAAAAATTTGTCTAATCAATAAATCGATTTATTTTCCAGACTATGTAATCTGATCATGTTCCAGTAATCAGATTACATTTGTCCCTAAATCTGTCCCTGTCCTCCAGGAGTTAAATCGTCTGAATCTGGAGTCGTCAAACGGGAAGCTGACGTCTGATTTGTCGATTTCATACATTGACTCCTCCCTCATCTCCCCGGAAACCGGCTCGCTATTGGGCAACACGGTTTCCATGGCATCAGCTGGCACTTTGCTGGCTAAACAGAACAAACCCAAGAGTGGGCGGAGCTTACTGGGGGGTCCTGCCGCCCTCAGCCCCCTGACGCCCAGGTGAGTGTGCCAGAACAGGTTACACACCTGCTCGAGTTTTAGGTCCTCTCCTTTGCTTTGATTTCTGCTTTCTGCATAGTTTTGGCATCCTGCCCCTGGAGCCCAGCCCTGGAGACCCCACGTATCTGCAGAACTATTCGGCTACAATGGAAACGCAAACGACAGCTCCCAGCAAGAAGGTGAGAACTCAACTGAGACTAGGCTGTGATTCAGCAGGAAGTGTTTGACCTCATCCGTCTGCCTCCCTGCCAGGCCGTCTCCAGGATCAGTCAGTCCAAGTCTGTCTTCAGTCAGAGTGGGAACAGCAGAGACGTTCTTCCCATCCCCTTCAACCAGTCGCAGACCTCAGCACCTCACACCAGGTAACTGCAGCATCCACTCGCATCGCCCTGGCGCCCAACGTCTTCAGTTTTGTCCCAGAAGTTATTACGATAAATGATAATACTGCAGGTTTGAGAAATCCTTTAATCTCCATGGCAACCATTCAGCCTTGCAAAACACCTGGGTGGACCTAGCCCCGCCTTTGTGACGTAGCTTCTCCTCAGAGCTGCAGCTTCCAAGTTTCAGAGCTTCACACTCAGTTCCTTCAGACTAGCTACAAGCAATTAGCAAACACCTGGCCGTGTTTGCTAATTGCTAGTAATGAGCTACTGAGCTCGCTATAGGAGCTACTGCTCAGAGCAACGCTAGTAAAAACGATAAAGGGTCAATAAAGGAGCCATGTTATGATGACTTTCTGGAGGCGAAGTTTCAGAAAGATCAGGAGTTTTAAAGAGATTTCAAGGCGTCAAATTATGAAGTCTTATTTTTTTAAGTCATATTTGATCTATGCAACATTTTTAGAACGACTGGAGGTAATATAGTTTTTGATTGTGCTATAAAATTGCTCTTTGTACCTGGAAAACACATAAAACTGCCCCTTTAAACACCCCATTGATCGTGGACAATCAGCAAGATGGAGACACTATTAAAACAATCAATCATGTAACTGAAAATGATCAACTAATTTTAATTTATTATGTGATTAACTGGTTTTATAGCTTACAGTCGCCTGTCTGTCCCACAGTGGTTCTCCTCAGGTTCTCAGTCCCAGTATGTCTGGTCCTCCTAACGTTCAGCCCAGAAGAAGCTCCAGACTGTTTACCAGCGCCAGCTCCACTGCCAAGGTACCCGCCTCCCACCCACCGTCCGATTCCCAGTGTTCCCAGTCCAGGGCTGCAGAGACCCGGTAAAGTAACGCCGGTTCTGTTTCCGCAGGAGAACAGCAAGAAGCTAAAGATGAAGTTTCCTACGAAGATTCCCAACCGGAAAACCAAATGTAAATCTGCGAAGACGGCAAACAGCAGCAACCTGAACGAGAGTCTGGACATCCTGAGGCTGGATCCCAGTTTGAACCTGCCAGACGCCAGGATCCCCCAGTACCAGAGGGCCGCTGCAGGTACTGCTAGAACAAACGGCTTCCTCTGGGCTGCAGGGTTCACACGGTGCTGGAAATCCTAGAAAATGTTTGGTCTGGAAAGTGATTCAGATTTTATCTGTACGGTTTTGTGTTAAAGTTTTAACAAACTTTTAGGAGAACGTGACCTTGTAGAAAGTCGTGATTATTTTTTATGCGTTTAAGCATTTAATTTGAACACAAAGATAATTTACCTCTACACAAACTGATTTGTAAGTTATTTTTTATTTTTAACTAGTTTCTAGTTACAATTACCTTATCTTATTTTGGCACACCTAAAATAAGACAAAACTAACTCATAACTTTAAAATTAAATTGATAATTCCTTAATATTGATAAAAAGGTTGTAGTTCCACTGGCAGATTATTTTATTTATAAAATGGGAAAAATGTTTTGCTAAGTAAAGTAATCTGCTAGTGGAAAAAGTACTTTTTATCTATATTAAACTAACTTATAAGTTTTTGTGTGTGTTTTTTTTTAAGCGGATAATTCCTTTTTATTGATGAAAATATTTAAATTCTTTTGACAGATTATTTCACTCATAACAAGACATTTTTTCCATTTGTGTTTTATAAATAAAATAATCTGCCAGTAAAACTAGTACTTTTTTTTAATCAATATTAAGGAATTATTGTCTTAAAACAAGCTCCTATATCTTGCTGAAAAGTTATTTTATGTTACATTTTTTATTTCAAGTGTACTAAGATGTTAACACTAAAAAACAGACAAAAATACTTGGTAATTTTTTTGTGTTGCAGTGTAGTTTGAGAGATATTTCTAAACACAAAATTGCAAAAAGGCATTATTAATATCAGTAATAAACGTTGCCACATAACAGTGAATTGGAATTGTCATCTTTAGTTCATGTTTGTTTTTACCTGCAAAGTTACTTTGAAAATTTGCCTTTAAAGCTTTTGAATTTTATGGTGGGAAAAATGAATGAACCCCGAGGGCAGCTGATCTATCTGCACCTGAATAACTTAATATTTACATGTTAATATTTAATTTCCCTTTGGGTTCAATAAAGTACTTTTGAATTTGAATTAACTAAACCGGTTTTGGGCCAAAGCTTCAGGATTTTTTTTTTTACCTCTTATTAACCTAAACCTGAAGCCCAGGTCTGATGGTACCACGCGGTTTGTGTTCAGACAGCGTGATGGCGTTGCTACGGGAACTGGGTCGGGGCTACCAGGCGCTGTGCTCCTACAGCTGCAGAGAGGCCATCAACATCCTGACGTCTCTGCCTCCTCAGCACTACAACACGGGCTGGGTCCTGACGCACGTCGGCCGCGCCTACTTCGAGCTGGCCGAGTACATGCAGGTGAGTCCGTCCGACCCAAACCCAGCAGACTCTCAGGGTTCGTACTCGTTCCTGAAATCCTGGAAATTGCTTGAATTTTGATTAGGCTTTTTCTAAGTTAGGAAAGTGCCTGATATTCAAACTCTACAGTTTTGTAATAAAGTGGAATCTAGCGTTTGATTAAAAGCATAAATTTGAAAAAACGTTATTTACAGTTCAAACTTGAAATTTTCATGTACCCAATAAAAAAGAAAAAAATAATTTCTCACTGTCTGAAATTAAATCAAGAGTAAACATTTAGAATTACCAAAATAATTTCCATTTGCTAGAACACTTTTTTATTTTGTACATTGTGTTTTAAGCATTTAATTTGAGCAGGAAGATCATTTACTTTAACCCGATTTGGATTCTTTTAATGTATTGAGTATGTATTATTCCCAGTCACTCAATAACTTATTAATCTGTTTAATTAAAATATAAGTTGCCACATCTTTTATACATTAAACAACATTATTGACATTTTTCTTTTTGGTCAGGTGTTTAGGGTGTGTACGACACATTTCAAAACATACATTTTTATAGTTTTAGTTTATTTTGTCCCTGCTATAAAATGTAGAATATTATCACAAGACATTTTTAATAACAGTAATAAATTATGTCACATAATAGTGAATTATCTCCAAAATGTGGTCCAGGAAAAGTTTGGAAACTTGCCTTGAAAATGCTTGAAAAGTGCTTGAATTTTACTGTGGGGGGGAAAGTATACGAATCCTGGATTTTGCTCCACCTGTGCTGGTTTGCCACCTGATCGCCATGGCAACCTGTGCTGCAGGCGGAGCGGCTGTTCAGCGAGGTGCGCAGGATCGAGTCGTACCACGTGGAAGGCATGGAGATCTACTCCACCACGCTGTGGCACCTGCAGAAGGACGTGGCGCTGTCGGCGCTGGCCAAGGACCTGACGGACATGGACAAGAACTGTCCTGAGGTGAAGAGCGCACCTGAACGCTCAACTGGACCCTTAGGTGAGCTCAGGTGAGCTGGCCGCTCAGGTAAACGCTGTGTGTGTCTCTGCAGGCCTGGTGCGTTGCAGGAAACTGTTTCAGCCTGCAGAGGGAGCACGACATCGCCATCAAGTTCTTCCAGAGGGCCATCCAGGTGAGCAGCTTTAAAATGGTTAATTGAAGTTTTAGTTTTTGAAGATTTCATTTTTAGAAAATCTGGATGTGGGTTTCTCATGGCGGCCATCTTGTTTGACAAGCCTCTTTTACAGTTTCTATTTATTTGCACTTTGAATTAATGTTAAGAAGGCCATGCTAGGGTTTTATTTTTAAATTACGAGAATAAAGTCATAATATAACCAGAATAAAGTCCTAACATTAGGAGAATAAAGTTGTAATTTTATGAGAACACCATCAGGCCTGTTACCATTACAAATTTTGCTGGACGATAAATTGTTCTAATTGTTATTACGATAAATTATATTGTTGTTTTGAGACCATTTTCAAGTAATATAGTAATAATGGCATAATTCTAATTAACATTTAAAACATTTTAAATATCCAACATAAATGAACAAAACAACAAATAAAATGAATTATGAAGATTCTGTAACCAAAATTGTGACTGAAGACCAATTATGGCAGTGAGAAAAAGAAAACGATAAATCATGCCGATTTAAATTACTGTGATTAATTTATTGTTTATTTTGACAGGCCTTACACCAACAAAAAAAAAATTAAGAATGTTGAGCGTCTTGTGACGATCTATTTCAATTACTTGCTAGCTTTTTTGCATAAGTTAATTTTTCTTGCCAGTTGGTTGGATGAACTTCTTACATTTCTGTGGAGAGATTCATTAATTAATTCTGAAATCTGAGTTGGTGAAGCCTGCAGAAACCCTGTGCAGATGTTCCCGAGCTGCCAGGTGTTTCACTCACCTGCCTGCCTTTCTCACTTGTCTCAGGTGGACCCAGGTTTTGCATACGCCTACACCCTGCTGGGTCACGAGTTTGTTCTGACTGAGGAGTTGGACCGAGCTCTGGCCTGCTTCAGGAACGCTATCAGAGTGAACAACCGACACTACAACGCCTGGTATGGTAACCATGGAAACGCATGACAAGGGATGTAATCATGCTGTGAGATATAAAGTGTGTGTGTGTGTGTGTTCAGGTATGGACTCGGCATGATTTACTATAAACAGGAGAAGTTCAACTTGGCAGAAATCCACTTCAAGAAAGCTCTGAGCATCAACCCTCAGAGCTCCGTGCTGCTCTGCCACATCGGAGTGGTACGTATGTTCCCTTCACCTGCTCACCTGTGTGCAGCCTGGCTGTAACTCTGTGTGTGTGTGTGTGTGTGTGTTCAGGTGCAGCATGCTCTGAAGAAGTCTGACGCTGCGTTAGAGACTCTAAACAGAGCCATTGGCATCGACCCCAAAAACCCTCTCTGCAAGTTCCACAGAGCCTCCATCTTGTTTGCCAATGATAAGTACAAGGTAAGCCAGACCTGATCAGTCGATATGGAGACAAGCAATCAGACCTGATCAGTCGACACAGAAATGAGCGATCAGATCTGATCAATCAACACAGAAATGAGCGATCAAACCAGATCAGTTGATGCAGAGATGACAGATCAGACCTCATGAGTCGACACTGATTTCTGACCAGACCCAATCAGTTGACATGGAGCCATTGGACCAGACCGGTTTAGCAAAGCAGAACCTACCTGGATCAGTGTAATCAGAACTGTCTCCCTGCAGGCGGCCCTTCAGGAGTTGGAGGAGTTGAAGCAGATTGTTCCCAAAGAGTCTCTGGTTTACTTCCTCATAGGAAAGGTAGGAGTCTGTTCTGCCAAACAACTTCCTCTTCTGATCTCAGGTTGCCTTTCTTTGTTTTGTTTTGGTTTTTTTTTTTTTTTACCTATATGACCTTTCTTCTCCTCAACAGGTGTATAAAAAGCTGGGTCAGACCCACCTGGCTCTGATGAACTTCAGCTGGGCCATGGACCTGGACCCTAAAGGAGCCAATAATCAGATAAAAGAAGCCATTGATAAGCGATACCTGCCTGAGGACGAAGGTATGGTTTGCTCCACCTGTCTTTCTCATTCGTCTGTCCCGCTGACTCACCTGCCCCTCCCCTCCCTGTTTCTGCAGTGGCTGAGGTGGATGACAGTCAGGACAGCAGCTTCATGACGGACGCCGACGACACGCAGCTCCACACGCCAGACAGCGATGATGTTCTTTAGCCCCGCCTCCCGTGATTGCCCTGCCTCCTGTTTGTGCCCGCCTCCTAAGTGTTAGGAGGAGAGGCGTTGCTAGGCAACGTACTGACAGACAGGATTTACGTTTAGCTCCACCCAGTCCTCCCCTCCCTGTCCTCTGACTGGCTGAAACAGACTGCTGCTGACCTGAAGCCCCTCCCATTAACCCTGTGACATCACAGCTGTTTTTTTTTTTATTTTCTTTTTATCGTCCTGACGGAAATAAATCAATAAAACAAGTAAACACTGCACACTATTTTTCTGTCGTTTTTCTACTTGCGGGGCAGAGTAGCTCCCTCCATAACGACGTCGACTCAAGTTTATTTGTTTAGCACATTTCAGCAACGAGACACTTCAAAGGCTTTAAAATAATACAGAACCAATGCCATCTTCAAGGAAATATTGATCAATGTCCAAGTTATTATTAATCAAAGGCAACTCAAATACATTTTTTTAGTCTTGATTTAACTCTGTTTCTGCTGTTATGGATTTTCTCAAAGTTTTTTTTGGATATCAGAGGAAAAACTGAATGCTGCTTCTCTATGTTTGGTTCTGGAGATGCAGAGTAAACCTGAATGGTCTTTAATGTTGATATAACAACAGGTCCTTACTGTATTTTGGTAATTTATAAACAGAAGCATTTTAAAGTCTTTTCTCCTGCCATTTGAAGGACTTTGACTGGTGATGTGCTCTGTTTTTATAGTTTTAGTGAAAACGCTAGCAGCAGCTGACATTTTTTAAATTATTTTTAGGCAAACCTGTGAGGACACTGTTGCAGTAATCAATGCAGCAAAAGACAGATATGGATTAGTTTCTGTAGAGTTTGCTGGGATATTAGCTTTTTAATCCTGGAAATGTTTTCCACATGATAGAAGGCCAACTTTGAAACTGTCTTTATGTGTCTGAAGGTTCAGGTCAGAGTCTTATCACTCAGGCCTGATATCTGGTTTCTAGCTGTAATAACTGAAGCTGACTCTTGATGGCTCCCGTTTTGGTCCAAAGAAAAACTTTTCTTTCTGTTCAGCCAGAGAATGTTATGGTGTTGATTTGGAATCACCTGTTGACATCATAATGTAGAGCTGTGTATCATCTACGTAGCTATGATAGCTAATCTTACTAGCACGAACATGTAGATATTAAACAGGAGGGGTCCCAGGTATGAACCTTGGGACCCCTCCCAAGCAATGAGTCCAAAGTAGTCCCTGTTCCACCACCAGGTGGCGCGTCCCTTCAACAAATCAACCACAGACATTTGGAGCTAAGAGAAACTTTATTGTTCCAAAGCACTTGGACAGCTGACAGGCACAGACAGAGCAGCGGTTTGGCACCTGGTATCAAACGGCATTCTGGGTAATAATACGGGGAGGGACCAACTGCACAGTTACGTTCAAAACTGAGAGGATGGTAATTGGCTAAGAGAGATGACATCAGTGAGAGGTTGTCTGTGATTGGAGAGATTTTATCAGAGTCACCTGATTGGGAGGAGCAGCTAATTTGCTCTGACACCAGCTGTGGTTCTTTTCAGGCCCTAATCTCTGGTTTTCCTTATATTCATGGGTGTTACCGTCATGATCTTTCTCTATAAAAGGGTCGGCTCTGAACGTGTCTGAGGTCAATCTGATTTAAAAGGCAAATATCTCCCAGTTTCCATGAATTCATCCTAAAATCTGGGATAATTCCTCTCTGATCTTCTCTGCCTGACTCTGCTGAAGGTCTTCTTGATCATCTGAATCTAACATTTGGTCTCCATATTGCCTCTATTGGTCACCTGGGGTCTGCGTCATGAAGCATGCTTCAAACGAACACCCCAGGTGACACCTGAGGCAGTGGCAGGAACAGGTAAAACCAGGTGAAGATGGAGGGAACAGAGACTACCCGAGTCACCTGGCTGGCTGAACTCTGACTGGCTGCTGTTCACTCTGATTCATAAAGTCTCCCCAATCACAGCGTATCTTTATGAGATGAAGTTAGAAATATTTTGTTTCTGCAGTCTGTTGGTTTCCTTGGTAACAAAGAAGGTGGGGGATTTGCAGGCACAGAGCTGGTCCAATCACAGGCCTTGTTTGGCGAGGGATGCAGACACCTGACAGGAGGAGGCTGGTTATTAAGACATTACCAGACTTTTAAAAGATTTCCAAAAAGGTGAGCCTCACCTGGTCGGCCAGGGTATCGAGGGGCGGAGCTTCATCAGCATTGACGCTTCCACGGGAGGAAGTGTTGCTAAGGCGACGGGGGGAGGAGTCCTCCTGAATGACGATTTCAGCACCATGGTCAGTCCGAGCTTTAGCATTCTCTCTGAACATCAGCTTGTGACTCTCAATCTGTGAGATAACCCACCAGAATAAATTATGATCAGTCGAGTAAAATCAGAAGCGTTCGCTGGAACAGAGTAGAGTTTTCGCAGTTCGGAGCACATCTTTAGATCTCAATGAGAAACTTGCTTCACTTGATCTTATGATGATATAGTTGAGAACAGATTAGCCAGGGTTCTGTGGCCTTGGAAACTCATCAAACTGTTAGACTAGACCTACTGATGACAAGGACAAGTGGACTTGCTGAAGATAAAGCCAGGTAGAGTACTGTGCCAATGAAGATGCTACTAATTAAGTGCAACCCTAATGACACTGGTAAAGTCAGCATTTACAATGGATGCTGCCATCTATGGATCAATGTTTTTAATTTCTTGAGCAATTGGAGTTGACTGAATTGTTATAAAGTCATGGCAAAATTTAGGACTTTAGGAAAAACGAAAACACAAATTATAGCAATCGTCTTTAGTGAATCATTGGTTGAAACTCTGAACCAGGACTGACGTAAAAGTGAAAAAATCAGAATTGGGCAGATCAGACTGCCGTGACAAAGTTGACATTTGTTTTGCATTTGGTGCCGTGTGAATTTGATGAACAGGCTAATTGGAGGGATAACCCTTGACCTTCATGACCTGCTTTGTATGTCCGGAGGCTTACTGGTTTTGCTACATCTTGCCTGCTGGTCTTAAAAGACATCTTGTTGCCTAATGGATCTTTTGAATTCCCACTAACCAAGTCTTACTTCAAAAATATTTAATAAAACGATAAGCGGTATTTTAAAACAAGGAGATCAATGGATTTCATGAGTGTCTTATTAGCATGATGCTAGAAAGCACCTTCTTCTTCCCTCCTCCTGGAGAGTGGGTGACATTTTCCAGAGAACCAACTTTGGACTGAACAGTTTTGAAATCCACCTTCTCAGTCTTGATCTCCACCTTCCCTCCACCTGAGGAGCAGAAAAGTTGTGGAGCTTCACAGTCTGTCACACACAGATGTAACATCATACATCTAAAGTTGATAAACAGGATGAACAGGTGAGTTTATTGTTAATAATCCCTTTTAGAAAGTAATCTGCAGTCAGAGCGTTTACATGTTCTTACCTGGTTTGTGGCGGAGATTATCCTTAGAGCCACACTTTGATGTCACGTTACTTAAATCCAGCTTCTTGTGGACAATTTGAACCTGCAGGTGGACAGTTGTGGGGGTCAGCCCTGACCAGGCTTTCAGAGATACACACAGAAACAGGTGTTACCTTTCCCCCTCCCGGTGAGTGCTTCAGGTTCTCTGTGGATCCCACTTTGGACTTCACGCTGCTAAGGTCAGGCATAGGATGGCAGGTGGGAGGTGTTCGGCCACGGGCAGAACCAGGAGACCTGGGAGGGGTCCGGACAACAGCCACCTGCAGGACAGCGGCAATACAACTAGTTTAACCAACTAGTAGAAACACCATAAACCAGTTCAGCATGGTAAAAATGGTAAATGACCTGTACTTGTGTAGCACTTTATCAAGTCCAGAGGAGCACACAGTGCTATACAACACATTCACTCCCCTGACAGAGGCAAGTCTGCCTCTTGTTTTTGGCTTGTTTCTGACAAGGTAAGGCATATGAAGTGTCTTGCCTGAGGACACAACTATTGAGGCAGACGAGGCGGGTGTTCAAACCGTCAACCCACCAACGACTGGACCAACTCCTACCTCCTGAGCCACCGTTAGCCACATGGTTTAAATCTGAGAACCAATGAGACAAGATCACTACCAGATGGTGTTCAGTTCATAGCTCTGCCTCTCTCTTTATACAACTCTCTGAGGATGCAATTACAACATAATCACTGACCATTGGTGCTTGGTACCAAGTAGTTACCTGCTACCCAGTTGGTATTGTAGACCACCTTCTGCTCAAACATGGTGTTTGTTGTAGACGTGCCTTTCATAGAAGTCTAATAGCAAACCCTTGCTCAGATTGAGGTCAAAGATGTTGTTTCAGTCACACTCCTCCTGGTATCTACATCATTCCCCATATGCAATGATGTTCCTCAAGGAGCACAGCAGGATCCTTAGATGCCACTCTTTCTAGGACATCATTCAGACACTCGAGGTTCTGGGTAAGCCACACAGTTAATAGTCTGAACCTTCCTTCTTGCAACTTGTTGCCACAGTCACCTCTCCAAAACCCAGGCACCAAGCTTGCAAGGATTCCCACACCCACCCAACACCTGCATTAACGGGCAACGTCGGAGTATGAAAGAACCCAGACCCTTTCCAGGTGATGGATTCCAGACAGCAAGCCGTGCGTGGAGTTAAGTCTTCCTATATCTGGTTGGTAACGCTTAAGGTCCTCAAATACTCAGGCGTAGTGTGTGTATTCTGCACACTGTCTGCAGATGGTTAAACTTTCAAAGTCGAGTGTACCTGCTCAAATAAGTGCAGACCTCCTTGGACCAACGCACATCTGAGTATATGAAACCTCCAACTCGTTTTCCTCCAATGAGATGATGTCTTACATGCCTTCAACCAGATTATGCTGCCATCAAACTTCCTCCTGACAGGTGGTATGCCTGTGTGGAGGGGGATTACTTAAGTGTCTTCAGACTGGGCCCAGCCCCACTAACCAAATCGTAACACAGATAATTAGGTCAGGCACTATTCAAGACCCTCCTAACCACATCAGGTCTGCCTCTAGGAGGGTATCCTGTCCCCTTGTCTCAGTGAAGTCTTCCCTTTTCCTAGTCAACTTTTTCAGTTGAGATCAATAAACTCTAACACTTTGATCCATCCCGATCTCTGAGGTCAGTTTGCCATGGGCTGAAGACGCAAACAACATATGTCCCCAGGATCACAGGGCCAATTAAACGCCTCTACAATGTTACAGCGGCCTCTCAATAGGAGGTCTGTGTCAACCTGTTCTGGACTCATTAATTGTCTTCTCCCAAAGCTTTGGCTCTTTAAAGCAAAATTGGTCTAAACCAGTTTGAATGAGTCGTATGTTCAGGTGCCCTTACCTTTTTCACATCTCGGTTGGGGGTGGATGATCTGCTGGCAGGTGAGCGACTTCCTGGACTGTTGACACCGTCCATGGACTCTGACACACAGGTGGTACACAGGTGGATTTGTGGCCACTGGCTTTGCTGGTTTCACTAATTACACTGGTTCAGTTAATGTGGTTTACCTGTACTCTTGGCTGAGATCATCTTTGCGGCTCTGCTGCCCCCTGCTGTCCTGGAGACCTGAAAACACCAGGAAGATATTAACGCCGACAAATTTTACTCCCAGACTCTAGATTTAGTGTTTTGATCATTTACCTTCACAGCTTCATCAACTGTCGCCTTCACAGCTGCTTTACCTGAAGAGAACAAAACATTGTCATCATCAATGATCCATCGGTTAAATATCTGCCACTGATTCTGATTGATGAGGCTGTTTCCATGACAACCGGGAGGAAGTGATCAGTCTGTGTCACCTTCAGGTGGAGAGCCTGTCCAGAAATCTGACACAGAGGAGGGAGGGAGGTGATGAGGGGGACGGGTGAAAAGGAGGTGCAAGCAAGCCAGGTAAAAAGGGAGCAGGAATTGGGGGGAAAAGAAGAAGAAGCAGGGGGCGCTGTAGCAAAAAGAAAGGTTGCAACAGCAACAGGTGCAGCAGGGGGCGCTGCAGAACAGACCTTTGTTGAGGGGAGGAGGAACGCCTGATCTTCTGAGAGGAGAAGAGGAGGCCTTTGTGTTACGTTTTGGAAGAGCACCTGCAGGAGGCGCTGTGGTTTTAGAGGGAAGATCCACAGGAGAAGAGTTTGTTTTGTTGCCAGGGAGCTCCTTGTCAGCTGTGGAAGGAGATGCAGGAAGTTCTGGTTGGTTCTTTTCTTCAGGAAGTTCTGTATTTCTCTCCTCTGCAGGAGGTTCTGGATGATTCTCCTCTGCAGGAGCTTCTGGATGACTCTCCTCTGCAGGAAGTTCTGGTTGGTTCTCCTCTGCAGGAGGTTCTGGTTGGTTCTCCTCTGCAGGAGGTTCTGGTTGGTTCTCCTCTGCAGGAGGTTCTGGTTGGTTCACCTCTGCAGGAGGTTCTGGTTGGTTCTCCTCTGCAGGAGGTTCTGGTTGGTTCTCCTCTGCAGGAGCTTCTGGGTGACTCTCCTTTGCTGGAGGTTCTGGTTCGAAAGAGGCGCTTGTTTTAAGATTTGAAAGCTCTTTGAACTCCTCCTGCACCTTCACTTCTGACAGCACCACCTCACCTTCCAGTTGCTCCTCCTCTTTATCATCATCATCATCAAGTCCTGCTTCTCCTGGAGGAGATGCAGGGGAGGAACAGGGACCCTCCTCTCCTGTCATCTTATCCTGTTCTTCTACGTTGTTCTCCTCCTTTCCTCTAACTTCCTCCTCCTGTGGTGGAGGAGAAATGCTAGAGGAGGAAGGAAGCTGATTCTTGATCTCCTCATCCTCAGTGTGGATGATGTAACCCTCTTCTTTCTTCTCTACCTGGTTCCTTGTTTTTGTATTTTCCTCCTGACCAGCTCCTCGTGGGTCTCCAGAAGGAAGCACTTCCTGTTTTCTCTCCATCCTCTCTCCTCCTCCCTCTTCCTGCAGCTCTGCGCTTCCATTTGGGAGATTCTCCAGAAACCCAACAGATTCCAAGTCTGACAGAGGAGTAGGAGACGAGAGGGGGAGACAACAGGAGGTGAAAGACAACCAACAACATGACAGATGAGTTGAGTCACTCTGGTTTTTATCTATGTCTGTAGGGGGCGCTTCTCTCCCTCTGGAAACGTTCCAGATTTACCTGCAACCTGCAGCTGGATAAAAATTTGATTCCCTACTGTCTGTCAGTTACATTGCAAAGCTGTTTTCATCCCCATAGCATCTTCCATTTTTCTTTTCTGTCTCTAAGAACTTTATTTTCTCTCTCTTTGTCTTTATCTCCCTATCATCAGATGACAACACAATTCAAATGGGGGACAAAAAACAAAGGTGGCCCTTCTCGTACAGCACCAATACAGTGAATACTCACTTTTTTCACCACTGGCGTAGGACATTCTGAGATGTGGAACTCTAGGAACTTCAAAAATTAGGAAAACCTTTATGTGGAAGCTTTTGCAGTCTAACTTTTTATTCAGTCTGTCTCACAGGAGTCAGACGTTAAAGGAGGAGTTGCTGCTGTTATGGTTCTCTTACAGATGGTTCTGATCCCAGTTCTGTCTAACTTCTAACTTCAGATGGTTGGACAGAGCTATAGGGAACAGTTCTTGAAACATTGAGCTCAGTTTGAACAAAAACCTTCTGGTTCTCCTGATTGATTATTGTTCACAAACCTCCCATCATGCTTCGCTGCTCCTGGGCGGGGCCATCATTGACGGGGGCGGAGTCTTCATCCATCTTCGCTCCTGCAGAGAACAGATGGAAAACTAGGAGGAACCCGCAGACATCGACAAACCATATGAGGCACAGTTTGTAAAGTTACACAGTAAAAAAAATTAACAGCAATATTTTTTACTTATTTAAACTGTCATAGAAAAAAAAAAAGTGGTTTATTTTTCAGTCATAGTATTATTCATACATTTATGAATATATGAATGACACATTTATTTTGAATCATAATAAATACCGTATTTATTATGAATCATAATAAATGTGAGTTCTAAACTAAATATTTAATACATAGTTCCCTCAAGTCTGAACCGGAAGTGATCCGCACCATCTCAGTAGGGAAGCGCATGCGCATTGCATAGCGGACTCATGGCTTAGAGATCAGCAAAACTCTGTGGTCACTCTTAGCGGTGTTCCAGACAAAGATACATTCAATATGTCAGACGATGTGGACAATCTGCCTCCGATCTTACTACGGTATAGTTAGTGAACATGAAGAGTGGGAACACCAGGTAGCCTGAATCCACGGACCCATACTATCAATGTTGAAACGGATTTGTAAAGGACGTTCGGACCTTTCTTGTGTGTCAAAGTTCTGGTGACTGGCAGCGTAAGTACATATAGTAACACGTAGGCAACATGTCCTTTTAGCTCGCAGACAAAAGCTACATTAACTAAGCTTATTTTGCTAGTTTGGCAGAAAATACTACAGTAAATATCACTTATGTTTATCTTAGCACTACACAGAGAACACTCAAAAATTATAATTGAGAAGTATTTTAATGTACCTATAGTGTTTTTAAGTTAGGAACTAGGGGAGAACTAGTTCCAGGCTTGTGACTTGTTTATTGTTGCCATAGTAACTGCCTGCCAAGATAGCTGTCAGTCACGATGTGTGACGTCACATAAGACCGACGTATTAACAAGGTAAATGAAATATATAGTTTGCAAGCTAATTAATATTTAGTTCAAGATATTTAGTTTCCATTTTACATATTCATTTTGGTAACTAAATATTGAGCCCCAAATTAAATATTTATTTTTTAACTAAATATTTTGTTCCAAACTAAACATTTAATTTATTATCTAAGCATTTAATTTTCAAAATAAATATTTAACGTCCTAACTAAATATTTAGGTTTCTATCAAAATATTTAGTTATTATGCAAATTAGCCTGTCGATAAGCGGAGGTGGAATGTCAAAATAAAAGCTGGCTTTTACGGACCTCTATTTAAATCCCGCCGCTGGCCGAACCGAATCGCTTCATTCTTCGCTCCATTTACGGGTTTTCTCATATATATAATTGATTCTTTTGCTCTTGACATGTCCAACTTGGAACATAGGACGTGCAGTTTTAGGTGCCATCTAAATGTTTATTCATGTCTCTATAGCAACAGTTTCTTCATCAACATACGGCACTGAACACTTCCGGTTCATGTTGGTCACGTTTAGAGCTGCTGAGAACGTTTATACGCAATCAATATATTGATTCATTTTCTTATAAATAATTTTGTTTTACCAATGAATAAATAAGAAATGTTAAAATTCGATGTCCGCTGTATTTAGGAATCTGGATACAGAAACAGCTGTTAAACCCGCCACGTTTTCAAGTAACATGTTGGACATATCGGGAGGAAAAGAGACGATGATTAAAAAAAAACTTGATTCCTCAAGACCAGCTTTTATCGTGATTTTCGTCTCCTCTTCTCCGCAAGCTGCGTATTTAGGTAATATTCATAAGATGTTTAGTTTTGCAAACTAAATATTTACTTTAATTAGTTAGATAATTAGATGTTTAGTCTGGAACTTTGATGTTTATAAATGTATGAATAACATGATGAAATAGTTTTTTTTCTCTATGACAGGATAAATAAAAAAAATATTGCTCTAAATTTCTTACTGTGTAACTTTGCACAAAGCGCCCATAAAACCAAACATCAGAACCACTTTTACTGTTGTATCTCTGACCCAGTTCAGTTCGTTCAGGGTCCAGTCAGAATCGGTCCATCGATTTATCCGTCGATTTCAATTTGAATTTAGTTTCCAGAACTTCACAGAAATATTTTCCAACTGGTCCGACCCTGTTTGATACCCTCCCCGCTCCAACAAACAACGGAACCCTAATTTAATTCGGACTAAAGAAACAGGGTCGGTACCAGTCACGTGATCCGATCTGATTATCCTATTGCCTGAATCAGCATAATTACAATGAAGTACCGGGTCCAGTATAGACGAACTTAGACTCATTAGAATGAATCCGAACCGAACCGAACCAGCCGAGGACCAGGAGAACATGTGGAGGAGTTGATGGACGGAGGAGGCCTCACTGAGCATGCTCACAACCGTTTCCATCATGATGCAGCAGTCAAACATAAAGTCCGGCCCGGTTCGGTTCGTTTCACCTCCTCGGTATCTCTTCAGCGGCTCCTCCTGTCTGCGCCTGACCGATCTCTTCCCTGCGGCGCGCAGAGCCGCAAGGCTGCAGCAGCTGCGGAGCCGAGCACCGCTCCTCTGCTGCGGCCTGCGGAGCTCCGAGCCTCCCGGAGGAAGAGGAGGAGGAGGAAGACGAGGAGGAGCAGCTGAGCAGGAGGAAGATGGAGGAGAGATGGAAGAGATGGAGGAGAAAGGTGCGGGCCTTACCTCCTGCTGCTGCTGCTGCTGCTGCGGTTCCGTCTGCTGCTCCACCCTGCTGCCGCTCCAAGGAAGAAGGGAGGGGTCGCTGTTACCATGGCGACCATGCAGCATCACTAAGGCACATGTTTCCGAGGAAGTGATGTCATCGGAGGACCGATTCCATTTCCTCTGACACGTTTCTGTCCTGAACAACTGTAGACGAGTTCGGACCAGGAACCCAAGAGACTGGAGAACCTTCAGTCGACTGCAGAACCTTCAGTCGACTGGAGAACCATCAACCGACTGTAGAACCTTCAGTCGACTGTAGAACCATCAGCCGACTGTAGAACCTTCAGTCGACTGGAGAACCATCAACCGACTGTAGAACCTTCAGTCGACTGCAGAACCTTCAGTCGACTGTAGAACCTTCAGTTGACTGGAGAACCATCAACCGACTGTAGAACCATCAGCCGACTGTAGAACCTTCAGTCGACTGTAGAACCTTCAGTCGACTGTAGAACCATCAGCCGACTGTAGAACCATCAGCCGACTGTAGAACCTTCAGTCGACTGTAGAACCTTCAGTCGACTGTAGAACCATCAACCGACTGTAGAACCATCAACCGACTGTAGAACCTTCAGTCGACTGTAGAACCATCAACCGACTGTGGAACCATCAGCCGACTGTAGAACCTTCAGTCGACTGTAGAACCATCAGCCGACTGTAGAACCTTCAGTCGACTGGAGAACCTTCAGTCGACCGTAGAACCATCAGCCGACTGTAGAACCTTCAGTCGACTGTAGAACCATCAACCGACTGTAGAACCATCAACCGACTGTAGAACCATCAGCCGACTGTAGAACCTTCAACCGACTGTAGAACCATCAGCCGACTGTAGAACCATCAACCGACTGTAGAACCTTCAACCGACTGTAGAACCATCAGCCGACTGTAGAAATATCAACCGACTGGAGAACCTTCAGCCGACTGGAGAACCTTCAGTCGACTGTAGAACCATCAACCGACTTCAGAACATTCAGGGAGAACCTTGAAATAACCTTTTTTAATATACATATTGGAATATATTTCCTGATTATTTATTGTTTCTCCCTGCGGAATAGTTTTAGACTTTGGGGTCCAATCGTTCGCATCGTCATGGTAACCTTGTCATCTGTCTATTGTTCTCCACTGTGACTTCTAAGACCGAGTAAAAACAGAAGAGACCGGGCTGCATTCTGATTGTGTCCACTAGGTGTCAGTGTTACCCTGAGGAACAGAGCTGCTGTATTAGATTTGGACATACCTGATCTGTTTCATTCAATAATTGTTTCTTACACTGACAAGAACATAGTTTTTGACTAATTTGCATTATAAATTAGCCTCCAGTTTTTAATTTGAGATGAGATTGATTGTATCTATAGTAATGTGGCGTAATAATAATAATAATAATAATGACTCTTTCAAGAATTTTAATGAATATGAGTTACAACATTTCGTTTCCCTTTGGGATCAATAAAGTGTTTTGTATTTGAATGTTATTTTGGAAATTTAAACTGAATTAAGGTCTTGTAATTGGTTAGTTGCCAGAGACTGAAATACACTGCAAAAACACAAAATCGTAGGACGTTGTTTTTATATAGTTTCTTGCACAAATGTCTTGATTATTGAGATTAAAACTGAGAGAAAACTAACTTATATGTAACTTTTTAGCAATGTGTAGAATCTTGTTTTTTGTAAATAATTCCATAATATGGATTAAAAAAAGTTCCACTGAAAATTTCACTTAAAGCAAGATATTTTTCCCATTTTATGTGATAAAATCTGCCAGTAAAACTAATACTTTTTTAACCCATATTGACTTAAAATAAGATGAAGAGTAAGTTAGTTTTGTATTATTTCAACTGTAGATATTTACACTAGAAACTAGACTATAAATACTTGGCAAGATTTAGTGTTTTTACAGTGTTATTCATTGGTTTAATGAGATAATCTCAGATTAACGACCCTGTTGTTGTAAAGTTTGCATGATAAGCTCCACCTGAGGTGATTGTTGCTGTGGTTTTAGGTGAATGAATCAAACAATGCTCAAATATCATTAGGAGTTTAATCTGACATGAACAACACAAAGTTTATACAGTAAATGCAGCAGCTTTTAATCAATCAATCAATCAATCAACAATCAATCAGTCATTAGCTTGATAATCACTCACATTGTTAGGCACAGGAACACAGTTCAGAAAAAGGAGGAAGAGAAGCAGTTTTCATCCTGAGTTTCTTTCTAGACACCTACTGACTAAGGTTACTATGGTTACTACCAGTTTTCTCAGGACCGACCAGAACTGGGTCGGATTAGTTAATCAACTAATGGACTCAACTGAGCCCAGACGTGCAAAAATATCATACAGTTTATCAGAACAAAACGGGGTGTAAACAGAGTCGATGAAGTGCAAAAACTACGATGGCCACGTAATCGGGTAAAGAGCTGGTTGGTTACATCAAAATACAGAATATCACAGCAATATTACTGTAATACTAAAGTAATATCACTGTGATTATATATTATTAACGCAATAACACTCATATCTTTGTAATACCTCAGGAGTACCACTGTAATATCAATATTACTGTAAGGAAAACAAATCTGACAAGTTGAATAAAGTGCAAAAACGATGAAAAAATTCAACTCATGGTTACACTGTAAAACTTAAAATTACTATAATAACTGCAGACACTGAAGTAATGCTGAAATGTTACAGTAGAAATACTGTACTATTACTGTTATGGGTGTAGTAACACTGCAATAATAATAGTGCATTCCACAGTGTGATGAAGGATTATTGGTACCAGAATATTCATCTCTGGATGAAGATTTGGGGACACAGGAAGTGCAGTGACATCACGTCCTGCAGGACAAATAAGACAAGTAGATACAAAACCTGAGAGGGAATCTGAAACCGTAAAACCCTATTCCGACTGTCGGGTCAGTTCTGGTTCTGGACCAAACTTTTGACCTTGAGCCTCCAGCTTGGAGGTGCGGTGCTGAGCCCCCCTGTTTCCTGGTTCCAGCGGAACGCCCGTGTTAGCCGCGGCCCACCGGGTTCACGGGTCCGACTGCCGCTGACCTTCTCCCCAGAGCTCCTCAGCGCCTGGACGGCGACAGGAAACAGTGAAGAGCTGGATTTTATCAGCAGGAAACAGAGCGGTGAGGAGGAGGAGAAGACCTGATTCTAGGTCAAGGGTGTTCAAAACAGGGTCCGGGGGCCGCTTGTGTCCCCTGAACTGAATTTGTGCGGCCCGCCTGATCACGATTTTTTATTTTTATTTTTTCTTCAAACTATTCCTTTCCATTCAAAACTTCTGTGTTAAAATGTGTTCATTTTAAACTGTAAAGTGAATGAAATACAAATATATAATAATATAAAGAATAAATTAAATAAATTAGACTTTTAAATTAAAATCTACTTACAAAATAAATGCTAGATGCCAGACATTTTTTCCATGCTTTGTTGTCATGGTAACTAAGACAACATCTACTCATTGACTTGTACTCTAAAGTAAGCAAGTCCAGAATAATAAGTTTTGGATCTACAATCCCATTCTCATTTCAAAAACAAAAAAAATTATTGTTAAATTAAAATAGTCGATGGTAAGTTACGGTTGAGTAGCTAAAAAAGTTTTTAAAAATAAAATTTGAGAACTTTTGAGTTGACAATTTTGGCCCATGTGATGAAACGTTTGGACTCTCCTGTTCTAGATGTTCAGTTAGCTTTAGCTGCAGTGGTTTGGGTTAGATTCAAATGAGGAACATCTCCTTGTTTATGATTCCCGACCATCAGAACCTAACAGAACCTTTATAGGTTTGTGCTTTGATGTGGCAGAACAGAACCAAGCTCAGCATGATCCTCAACAGCAACACAAACCAAAGGACCAGTCTTCACATGTTCAGCAGCACCCCCTGCTGGCCCGCAAGAGAAACAGCTGGTGATTACTATTAAACACACACCTGATCAATAAATACATGAACATAGCTGCCTGGTGCGTCACGTGACCCAAAAGCAGCTGAGTCGTCGAGTCCAATGATTGGTCAGCTTGTGAGCCAATCAGAGTCTGGACTGACAGTTTTCCTTCTGATTGGCCTCGCAGACACTTGTCCTGCGCTGTGATTGGTCCAATCCAGGTGACTGATTGGTGACGGTTCACATCAGAGGCTGTGATTGGACGGGGCGGCGTGTCAGAGGTTGGAGGACTGTTTGATGCTGTGGAAGGACACCCTGCTGGGCGACGTGGGCAGCGACGTGGCGCGGACCGTCCGGCTGCGGATGGAGTGACGATCGTGCCAACGTATCCAACGCTTCTTCACTGTGGAGCGCACCTGGAGCAGACGGACAGGTGGACAGGTAAATCACACCATCACACTCAGACCAAGTGATGCTCACCACATAACCTCTGGGTTAGTTTCAGAGTTTGGCAGTAACTAGTTACATTTACTCAATTACATTTATTGGGTAACTTTTTGGGAAAAAAAAACATTAATTATTATGATTAGTAATTTTATTATGAAGCATTTTTACTCTTAGTTGAGTAAAAATACAGAGACACACCTGCAGTTTCTGTTGAAGTTTCATAAGTTTTTTATTCAAAGAAATTGACTTGGGAACATTTTCTCTTTCCTGATCAAGTTACTTTTAGTTACTGATAAGAATTGTCACTTTGGTCCTTAAAATACCTAAATTTCCCTTTAAATTTATATTTTGGTTCCTCTGATGATGTCATTTTTAAATATGAAACGATTGATAATTTGATCAGCTACTCATTGCTAGAATAGACTTTTTTACTCCTACTTGAGTAATTTCTCAACGGCTACTTTTTACTTTTACTTGGGTATATTATTGTATATTAGTTATATTATATATATTATATATATGTTATATATAATTATATATAATATATATATATTATATTAGTTAGTGTATTGGATACTCTAACCAGCTCTGGTTAGTTTAAATTAAACTAACGTTAACCAGCTTTAGCGTCATTGGGACTGATAATCTTCCCAACAACTTGCAGTTCTGTTTTATGATAAACTAGGACTAAAATAACTAATTATTTTAGTTATTGATTAATCCAACGATTATTCAGATAATTAATTGATTTATCGGTCAAAATATTTGGCACATTCTGCAGATTATTCTGTTTTCTGCTATATAATATCCTGTTGTAAAATGGTTTAATGTTTTCTGAATTTGTTCTCAATCAGCTTACATGGTTAAATAAAGACTAAATTAAAAAATAAGCATTTAAAAAAAATAAAATATTAGAAATACATTAAATGATGAAATAAATAATTATTCAATTCCTTTCTAGATAAGAGAATAAACATTTTGCTGTCTATATGTCAATATATGTTTTTCTTATAGTTTTGGCTTAATTACTGCTCTCAATATGTTGTTTCTTCAGCAAATGACATTCTTGAGTTAATTAATTGATTCATCACAATTAATCTGATTATTTGCTTCAGCCCTCATATAAACTTGTTTTTTTCCCAGTTTGTTGTTTTCATGGTTTTTCTGCTTTGCTCTCTGGAATGAGTTTGTTTTCGTCTGAGTTGGGAAAACGTCTGCGGGTGGAAAGTTATCTTGAATTACCTCACTGTTGAGGAAACAGTAGAAGACGGAGACGAAGAAGCCCTGCAGAGACAGACAGAGGGACGTTAGCTCAGATAAACAGACTGCTGTTCATACAGTTTGATCAACAGAACCCAGTCATGATCTGACAGGAAACTGTTGAACTTTATTTATCCGAACTGAGGAACTACCCAGCTCCACTTACACCATATTCCCTCTTAAACTCTGACCCAATCTGTTTGAATGGCTCTGGAGAATTGGTGCAGCAGTTCATCCTGACCAGAACCAGGAATACGGACCGACACAGAAGAGGCTTCTTCCTGGAGGATGTTTGGCTGCAGCCTCAGATTTTAAATGGTTAGAGGAAACAACGAACCTGGAAAGACTCCAGGATGGAGTTAAAGTAGATGAAGACAATCTGAGCCACTTCGTCTTCTCCTCCTGGATTCACAAAGAAAAGCATGTAGGTGATTCCCAGCAGAGGCAGCAGCACCAGTGTGGCCTTCACCGCCTTCCTGCAGAGCACAGGAGAAAACAACTGCATTCACTGGAGATATTCAACTGCATTCACTGGAGATATTCAACTGCATTCACTGGAGATATTCAACTGCATTC
>CAEFZY010002891.1:0-10397 GCA_903066815.1 Brachyrhaphis roseni
CTATCTATCTATCTATCTATCTATCTATCTATCTATCTATCTATCTATCTATCTATCTATCTATCTATCTATCTATATTGTAGGCATTCTGTCTCTTTTTAGCCTTTAATGGAACTTCTCAGTAGGTTTGTGTTATTTCACCTTCTCCAAATGTTTCAGTTTGTCAGGTTGTCCACGTGCCAGAAAAGGAGGTTTGAAACTCACACCAAACAAGGATGACAAAGATGAGCAGGAGCTTAAGTAAGATTTTTTTTTTACTGTCCTCATTCCGCCGTTATGTTAGTATAAAAATAAAACAAGGCAACAAACCAAAACCGGCATCGTGCTTTCGTGCGTTATACACCTGGAGGCCGTGTAGTTTAACAAAGAAAATAATACTTCTGTTGTCTGCAACATTAGTGAATTATTTTGTGGAGGGATTAGCAGTGTGTTTTTGTAGGATTTTATTTTCCCTAGGGTTTTGTGCTGGTCCTATTTTTTTTAATGGGATATCTGGCTTATCACTTTTCGTCAAGTGCTTTCTTTATAATTATATTACATTAAGAAAATGTCGAACTGATGATGGCACTGCACTCATTTGCTCTAATCACTCCTGTCTGTGAAAGTGTTATTGAAAAAAAAAGACGAATAATGTAATTGATTTGGAGTTTAAATCCAAAGTCAGATATATGAGCCCTTGTTTACTTCTACATCTGGACCCTGATTTTTTCTTTTTAATTACTAATGCAAGGCCATGAGCTTAGGAATTATAGTAGAGTAGACCTCATACACGTTAAGAGAGAAATGGGGGATGGTAACAAATGTCCCTAGATTATTGTAAATAGTGAGCCATATGGCATGCCTCCATTGTCTGGGTGCCTTACATCAAGCTACCTACCTGTGGTGGATGTAAGTAATGGGGACTGATGTTTTGTCCTATAAGTGAGGCCATGCTGTGTAGTAACAAAATGCTGAAACAGGCTTTTTGCAGGCAGCACTCCACAGTGTGCCATTTGGATCATCTCAGGCGACCTTTCACCTTTATCAATAAGGGAATGGGTTAGCCACCTCCAAATTACATTCTTTCGCATGAGGGGGGAACATGACAATTATCTGTAATTCATGTCACTCCATTACTGACCTGCAGAAAACAGGCCTGGAAATGCAACTGACAAACTCTTAATGACATTCACCATGAGTTGTGCTGATGTTTTTTTCCCCCCCCAGACACAAATATTGCTCACCGCAAAATGCACGCAGTAACCCGAGCAGAGCGCTAATTCCAATCCAAGTTTTAGTGGATTAATAACTTACAGCTAATGTGATTATTTGAGTCTGTGGAGTTTTTTGACTTTGTTTTTAATCAGCATTTGGATGGATTAATCAAGGTAATGGTTAAAAAATCTTCCGGTCTAGTTATTGAAAGTGATTTTTTTAATACTCTCTTTTGTGTAGTTTAACAATAACGCTGTTTTGTACTGCAAGAAAACAATAACATATAACTGTTGCTAAATGCAAGCCTGTTAGATTTTTTGGCAGCGTGTGCACCATTTCAGCATACACATCTCTTGACCTGTAGGTGTCCCGTGATTGGATGTGACGGGCAGGGCCATATATCGGGGAAATACACATCCCACCGCAGTGCAGGCAGTTGTCCGCTAGCTGCTAAAAGGCAGAAAGAGTCGTCCATCAATGGCCTGCCCTTTGCCTGGAAGGCTAACAAGCAAGAACTGCCCCATTGTCCCTTGCCTGGCTGCAATGGCCTCGGACATGCCAATAATGTATTTGCCACTCACCGAAGGTAAGGTCACTTGTTTACCATTTCCTCTCTCAGCATAACTGCTGGCTGTAATGTTGCATCTTTACTGAACATTGCCTCATTTACTGGTGGTGCACTGATCCAAATTTTGTGACCAGTTTCCGATCTCTGATTTTTGTAAAGCATGGAGTGGTAGAATTTTTGATTTCTATTTATCAACTATAATTTATAGGCTTTTTCTAGCCTTGCTTCATGGCCATTACTTGATAATTTTAGCAAAATTTACACAGTCTTATAAAAACAACAGTCTTTACAACCTAGAGTGTTGACATTTAACCCTTAAGATCCATTCATGCTCCCTTTATGTGTGAAAATAAGTAAGTCTGTTTCTAACTTTGCTAAGCATCACAGCCCACAGTGGAAGCCATCTTGATAATGTGCAGTCTCAGAAAGAGACATAAAAAGAAAGACTGCAGTAAAGAGAGGTGGTCTGTGCAGCATGATTATGGGGAAGCTCCACCATTTCTGTCACGGTGTTCTTGGACTGAACGATGAATCTGGACAGAATCCTCCATCTGTATTCTTCAGCACAAATGGGCCTTTATTCCACGTTTTCCCAAGGGCTGCCTGCATCTCCAAATCCAAGATGTTATATGAGAGACGCAAAACGTTTATAAGGGTAAAACAAAAAGAAACAAAAAAAAACAACTTTGTTGTACTTAAATAAGCCATCCAATTATCTGCTTGAAAACCTTGCGTCATCATTGCAAAAGCAATGTTTGCAATATAGTAATTACAGAAGACTGCTTGGCTTCAACATGACACAAACATATGTACAATTTTAGTGAATGAGATTTTGAAGAAGACAGAAAATAGTGGGGGATTGTAATGATGTGATAAGAAAGAGTATAAAAGATTTTAGTTTATTGAAATCAATATATTTCTTATCATACAACATTAAGATGGTAAAGAGTCTGAACTTGTATAGCATTTCATCTAGTCTAGAAGACTCCAAAGCGCTTAACTGAGTCATAGATGTAACTGTACTTGTTACATCTGCATTCTTGCAGTGAGATCCTTTCTAAAAAAAATAATAATAAAATTCAGTGATAATTCAGTGACAATAGCTAACGTTAATAGTTGCTTACTCATTAGAAGTATCGACACCAAGGAGGACTGCTGTTAGCACAACATGACAGTGCTTGCATTTGGTCTACTCACCGTTCGGAAAAAAAGATTGGATTTTTACATTGCTGATTGGCCTGTCCTCAGTTAGGGCTGATCAAGCTAAAACAACAATTTATCTTTGCATCTCTATCCTTTACGAGTCTATGTAGATTTGGTGGTGTCCTACAACCTTAAACTGTTATTTGTGCTTGACTAGCTTGTCAGGGTGCCCGCTGAATGCACAGAGCATCAAGAAAAAACACTCAGAGGAGGAGATGATGACTATCAAACTGAAAACCAGCAGTGGTGAGTTAATTAAAAAATGAATGTTATTGTTTACATAAAAACAACAACAACAACAAAAACTTAACTATAATACCTGGGGTCTGTGTAATCCAGGCGTTGAAAACAAAGAGGACATTCACCATCTGGATCATGAAATCAAGGAATTGAACAACTCAAATATGAAAATTGAAGAAGACATGATGCACCTCCAAACACAGGTAAGTATTTACTCCCACAGATTGTGTTCAAAAGCAACAGTTCAGGGTGATCGCTGCTCGCTTAATCTGATGAGCCTCTCCTCGGTTTTGAACCCGAAAGCAGATCTCGTCGATGGAATGTAACCTGAAGACAATTGAGGAGGAAAACAAGATGATCGAACAGCACAATAATAGCCTTCTGAAGGAGCTTGCTCGCCTCAGCCAAGCTCTCATTAACAGCCTGACAGACATTCAGCTGCCTCAAATGGTACAGTAAGCTTTGACCACACACTGCATCTGTCGAACCTGTCAGTGAAAGCTAGTTTCCTTCAAATTGTCATTTTCTGCTGCACTGTTTCCACTAATGGTCAAACTTGTTTTTGTTGCAGGGACCCATCAGTGAGCATAATTTTGAAGCCTATGTGAACACATTAACTGATATGTACAACAACTCGGAGCATGAATACTCCCCGGAGTGCAAGGCCCTCTTGGATAATATCAAACAGGCTATTAAGGGCATCCATGTTTAAGCTGCAGAGCTACCAAGAGGTTCCTTTGACTTGGGATAATGGTACTAGATAGCTCTATTTCACTGAAGAGTGCTGGCTCGGCTGCATGTATAAGACAAGGCTTTTGGAAATGTGTTCGGCATTTCCCCGGTAAACACGCTGCACTGAGAAAATTACCAGCCAGATTTGTAATGCTTTTACCGTTTCTGCATTTATCCTGGTGAGATTTTTTATTACGATTATTTTATTTTTATCCCCTCTTGCACTTAATTATTTTGTATGATTTGCTTGATTTTAATCTGTATGTGTTTATGTCATTCTTATATTATTGGTATTTATTACTATATTTGTTCCTCAGTGTATTTATTTCCTTGGATTTTATTTATTTCTTGAACTGTAAATGCTTAATATTTGAGAAATCTGTTGGTTTTTCTGCACATTGTAAATTACACAAAAGCACATTCCAGTTTTTAATGGCATACTTTCGCCATCTAGTGTCGAAAAAGCTAGTCTATTATTGCTCTTCTTATTAGTTCATGAGTTTAACTTCCCTTCAAAGAAAAAAAAAAAAAAAAAAACTACCAAAACTAAGTATCACCGGTTTTAGGCATTGCTTTCACTTTTGTTATTGGGAACTGAATGTATTAGACAAAGTGAGATTAAAAAAAATATATATGATAATAATAAAACAAAATGCAATGCAAGAGTACTGTACCTTTTTATATTCAAGGCGGGGTGAGAATGCAGCATCATTTAGGGAAGCGAATGTGAGTTTATGCCCAAACGGAGCGCATCTAAAAGAAAAAAAAAAAAAAATCAAAAATTCACTTTGTCATAATGTTTTTTTTTTGTTTTTTTTACAGAAATATAGATATTAAACTGCCTTCTGTGCACACACGCTGAAGTGTGCATATAGTATGTGCCTAAATGTATATGAATCCATGAAAATATACAAGTACTATGTTTTGTGGTAGGACAGTATTACGTGGATGGTGTCTAATTTATTCTACAGTACAATTATTTTCATAGGAGGACGAGTTCCTGATGACTGTTTGAAAACTGGTGTTTCAGTAGCTGTAATCTCTGAGTCAGGTTCTTAAAGTATGACTGAGACTGAAATTGTTTTTTTTCTTCTTCTTTGGCTTTTGTTTTACTCTTTTCTCCTCACAGGTCTTTGCATTTCATAGGCTATCAAAGTTTAAATATCCTATTGGCACATTTTAATAGCTATTTTAAAACGGTGTCAAAGAAACTGGCAATTTGGTTTAAATCAATCACCACAGATAAACAGTCGTTAAAGGCTGATCAGTTGTTATTTTGAGCAGCACTTTTGTACCAATATATTTTATGTCTCCATTAGATCAACAAATAGAAGAAAAGGGAACATTGTATTTACTTTACACCTCAATATATTTTTAGTCTCTCAGTTTGAAATTAATCCAAGAGTTGGAAATGCATACTATTCATTTAAGCAATATGTATTTAATTTTTAGTCCAATGTAGCCTTGACGGTTTTAAAAGCAAACATTGTAATAGCAAAGGAGCCAAATTGCAGAAAATTGAAACCATATTTTATCCAAACACAATAATTTTAATCTTTTAAAAACCCAATTATGTTCTTTAAATTTAATCCTTTATATGTTTTTATTATTATTATTATTATTATTATTATTATTATTCCTAAACCACACGTTGTTTGCTCAGGAAGTTTTGTGAATAATATTTATTTTTTTTTCTTCTCCCTGTTAGTATTTGATGTTTTGTAATGTGAAAATGCTCTTTTTGTGGAACGATATTAGTATGAAATTGTACTGTATTTTCTTTTTTTTTTTCTTTTACATTAAAATGTAATGTTTTTTTTCAGTTGGGGTAGTTTGTAAAATGGAAACTTCCTATTACTTTTACTATTTCATAATAAACAGATATGCGCTGTGTTGTACAGTTTGTGTATGGTAGAAATAAACTTTTCAAACGGTTGTGTGATTTTTTTTAAAGGCTTTGGGTTCACCGGAAATCCAACAGTTACGTTGATGCCCGATGGGCTAAAATTTTCATGAGGCAACACTGGCACCTAGTGGTAAATCTGAAATATTACATCAAGAGCAGGGAGTTGGCCCCGGGGAGTAAGTATGCTACTGTAAGCTCAAAATGAGGAGCTGTTATAGTTAAATTTAAAAAGGTCAAACAATCATGACATCCAAGGAGTGACTGAAAACAAATGACCATATTTTATATGCCCAACAAATGATAACCTTACCTAAATGAATTGTATTTCTGCTAAATATTAATTAATCTACTGTTTATTATGTTTATTTAAAAGCATGTCAGCTACATTTCAGAAGTGGGGTAGAATGTACAGTATGTCAGATCCTCTTTGTAGAAATGACCACATTTCTACAATACGTAGAAGCAGCCATCTAAATTTGATGCCTATTTTCCAACCTCTATGCACATGTCTCATATTTGCTTTTTACTAAATGAAAAACAATGTGCATCAAACAACATGATGTATTTACAGCCCAGATTGATTGATTGATTTTATTTCTTCTAACAATTGCTTATTTCTTGTTACCCTTCCATAAATGTCAGTTTTGCGGAGTGCTTGACTAACATTTGCCAACAGCTGTCAACAGATATTCCCACCTGAACTTTGGATCTCTCCAGTGCTACTATGAGCCTCTTGGCTTCCCTAAATTTCTCTAACAAATGTCTGAGGCCTTCACAGAACAGATGTATTTACATTAAGACATGCAGGTAGACTCTGTTTAGACCAGTATATGATAGCGGAAAGTAATTATTTGTATTTTATTTCGGGTTACCAGAGTAAACAAGGCTGCATACATACCCACTCCACACTTTTATGATTTTGTTTTTAAATGTGTCTCATCAAATCCCATAAAGAACTACTTTTTGTGAATTTGACAAAATTTAAAAAATTCCAAATTAGGTATGATAACTGTTCAGTGGCAAATAGTTAACAAAATAGAAAAATTAATCGACAAAAGGCATCAAGTCAAATATTACTTTTTCATCACTCTTAGCAAATGTGGCTCTTCTTTTTCCTTAGTTTTATTTCATTTACATATTTGAGTTTAAAAAAATCACCACTAAGATGTTTTAGTGGTGAAAATTGAACACAAAAAAAAGAGCTCTGAGTGAAATCAAAGTTCAGTTACTTTGTGGGGTCAGTAGTAATTGCACAGTTTTTTCTTTCTTTCTAGAAAAGGCTAGACTATGTTAAGCCACAACCCAATTACCAGTTTTCTGCCTCAAAAGCAGGTAAAATTAATAAGAAGATGGTAAAGCAAACAATGACTGCCAACATTTGTCCTTATATGCAACCTCACATGTTGATTTACATCACTGGAGGAAGCATAAAAATCAAATGTGTTGGAAGACTAAAACAGCAAAACAAGACATGAGGTATGTGCTGCATGAAGCCACTTCCTGGAAAGTTGCAAATCTGTCTTCCTGTAACATTCCGTCTATGGTTTTCACTGAAGTACAGAGATACTGGTGCTTCTGTATTCAATCTAGTCTGAGCATAAAAATAAGGAAAGGCATATAAAGGGCACGCACCTATTGGAAGTAATCTAAGAGTACTGCAATGTAATATTAGTGGATTTTTAACATACCCAATATGTTGGATCCTCTTTAAAATATGGTAGACGATGGTTCTTTAAGCACTGGGTTGACCGCAGATATCAGCTAATTTTGTCTTTGTCGTGCTAGAGAAGACTAAATGCTGTGCCCCCATTTCCACATCATCTAGACTGTGCCAAAAAACATTTAAATAAGATATCTGACAATAATAAACTTAAAAATCTACAGATAAACAATGTAATCAGAGCTAAAGGGTGCAGTACATTATTGGACCCTGCTGTTTGCTCATTCATTTTTATTGTATTATTCAGAACAACATTGCATATCGGTTAAAATTTTCCGTGTTAGTGTGATGTAGAGAAGGTGTCAATGTGCGGTACCACAGTTTCGCTAACCTCTCTCCATCCCTCACTTCAGATCTCATGAGACTCTAATTATAACGCAAAAAACAAACCCTTCTTGTACAGAAGTGTTGATTTTGTTTGATTCAGGGGCTCAGAGTGGCCGTGAGTGACATTACTAATGATCCTGGATGAGCAGCTATTCAGTTATGAGAGACTCTCAAATGTGCGTCAGGATTTATTTTGAATTAATAGTTTTGGCTCATGCAAGTGGATCTCAGCACCTCTGTTGTGTAATAACACCACTGGGGGGGAAGTAAGCAAACTCGTCAGGTACAGGAAGAATAACTACTCATTAAAATATTTATTTGTGTAATATTATTTTATAAGATCTCTGAAAGAGAAGTAAAAATTAAGGTAGTTCAAACTGTCTAATTTCCTCTCACACAAGAGGAAGTTTGAGACGCACTAATACGTCCAAAAAGATCACGTGCTGCCTCACACATGAGAAAATTCAGAGAAAAAAGCCCATTAATGCAAGCTGGCCACTTCAGAGCCAAAGCGCATGTGATGACCGGAGCTTCTTCCACATAAAACCAGGTGATCATCCATTCCCAATCCTCCACAGCTAAATTTAGGTCTCTCATTATAGGAACTGTGTGGGGTTAGAAGGTACGTGGCGCTTTCTACAACCTTTCTATTTTTAAATTCTCTTGTTGAAGGGCCAAATAATGAACAGGCCAATTTCATGGTACAGATCTGCTTCCCTCCTCCTTGTTTCCTTCGCTAAATTGGTAGATATTATTAGATGCTGATACAAAGACAGAACCAGTGATCTTTAAGTAGGGCTCTATAACATACTTATGCTAACAAAGATAGTATTTTTTTACAGAGTAGTTTTTTGCATCATGTCTTTCCCCTTGTGCGCTCTGAAGAGACCCCACACTGAAGTAAAACCAGATGTGAGAACATGTCTTCAGCAGGGAAGCTCCTGCTTTAAACAAGTGCTCATTGAAAAAAGTATGGATGAAATTTTACAATCTTCTGTGTCCTTAGAAATGAAGCTCCCTTCTCTGACCTGACAAAGAGATCACATTATGGGAACTGAATACTTGCAAAAGTATTGATACCCAATGAAACCCATGATCAAAAACACTGTGTCCTCTGTGGCCATGAGACGATCCTCACACACAGATACTGTTTGAAAGAAGGTCCAGCAGAGACTGCACTTTCTATAGCAACTCAATTGTCATCTTTCACATGACATTATTCAGTCCATCCTGTGCACACCCATCACTCTGTGGTTTGGCTGTTCCACAAAAAAGAACAGGTGCAAACCTCCATGAACAACTAGGTCTGCAGAAAAAGTCGGCCTTCCTATATTCTCAACATAAGAAGGCCGACTCAAACTGTAATAAAGTTACAGCTTGAGTAGTTAAACACTCTACTGTGAAACAAAAATAAGTAAAACAAAATAAGTATTTTGTCACTTTTCTTTTTCTTTAAATAAACAAAAAAATGGCTGTACATACATGTACAAACTTTTCCTTTCATTCTTTATTTTATTTCTTCTAAAGAAATAATATTTCACATTTAATGTGTACATACATTAAGCAATATTTATGTTTAATCTGTACACTGTGCATGTGAAACAAAAGTCCAATTCCTTATTTGTGCACAGTCTTGCCCAAAAAAAGCTGATTTTAAACTTTTTTTTTTGTTTTGTTGCATTTATTCACATAGCAAAAAGCTTCATTTGTTATATGAGTTTATAAAACAGTACAAATGAATAGATAAGTATGGAGTGGTAGAAAAATTACACATTGTTTTGAAAAATAAAAATACCTTGAAACTGTATGGTGGTTACGTCAAGCTGTGTGAATGCTTTGCATCAGAAGGACAAGGAAAGTGGTCGGACCCACTTAGTGGGTAGAGCTAAATGTAGAGAAATTCTGAAAGAAACCCTGTGTGGGGCAACAGTAGACTGGGGTGTTGAGCCACCCTTCAGCAAGACAGCAACCCATATGTACCTGAAAGCAAATGTCATAAGACATTGTGACTGACCATCAACTCTGACAACATCATTCCCCAAAGTTAATATTTTTGGTGTCAGAGTCATGCTGTGGGGATGATTTTCTGTAGGAACAGAAAAGCTAATTGGATATGAAAGGATATATGGAGATAATATTGTAAGCAATACCGAAAGAAAACCTGCAGAAACAGACGTGGAATAAGGTTCATCTTTCAGCCTAATAAATATAAATATATCCATAGGATAGGATTTATTCACCTTTTAATTGAAAAGTGAAAAAAAAGTGCAGTTGTTGTGAATATTTTGACAAACACTGTATGTTGGAACACAATTACATAACATTTTTGTAATAATAAAAACAGAATTGTAAAAAGCATCCCCACAGTATGATTCTTCCACCACAACTGCACACCACACTTTTCAGATTTACATAATAAATTAAAATAAAATCATAGATAGATAGATAGATAGATAGATAGATAGATAGATAGATAGATAGATAGATAGATAGATAGATAGATAGAT
>CAEFZY010002908.1:0-22172 GCA_903066815.1 Brachyrhaphis roseni
AACGGAACCCGACAGACCGAGACCCGGACCAACGGAACCCGACAGACCGAGACCCGGACTAACGGAACCCGACAGACCGAGACCCGGACCAACGGAACCCGACAGACCGAGACCCGGACTAACGGAACCCGACAGACCGAGACCCGGTGTGATTAAAGCCACACTATCGATGCATAAAGTGACCAAGAAGGTTCAGGTTTTAACCAGCCCAGCAGTAACGGGTTGGACCTTCAGAACAGAACGAGGGTTCAACAACAGATTCTGGTTCTGGTCCAACATTCAGAGTAACTTCAGTCTTTTTTTTTCCTTCTCAGTGACATTTTAAAATAAACTCAATTCTCTTTATAATAAAAGTTTGCTGAATAAATTATAAAAATGTGATGTAAAATATATATAATATATACATGTATATGTTTGTGTGTGTGCTAAATATAAAATATTTATTTGTTAAATAATTATGTGTTACATGATTTAACAAAATATATAAACATGAAATGTTTGATACATATTTATATACCTACAATAAATGTTTCCAGTTTATTCAATAAATAATATAAAATAGTTAAATGTATATATTTGTTGAATAAATTAGAAAAATGTGTTGCAAAAAACATGTAGAAATATGCATCTAAAACATTTTATATGCGATAAAAAGTTTTAAAATAGGTTTAAAAGATGTAAATATTTGTTAAATAATTTTTTAAAATGTGAGGTTACATATATATATTTCCTTCCTGTTTTGGGTGTGAATATGTTTCACCTTGACGCTGCGGAACAGGTCCTTCTCCCGGGTCAAAGCGTCTTTAGCCTTTATGAAGCTGAGCAGCGCCGTCCGAGCCGCTTGAAAACAGAAAACGTCACGTCAGCATTGAGCCTCGACCTGCAGGAATCATCCGGGATCTTTTCTACCTTTTCCTTTCTTCTGAGATCCTGGAGTCAGCTTCACTTTGTGTCTGCGGACAACAGAAGCACCGTCACACCGAGGCTGTGGTCTCTGAGGACGGCTCGGACGGTTTGGACACCTACTTATAGTTGGACAGGGCGGTATAGGGGGCGCAGACGGGGACGGCGAAGAGCAGGACGTCGTCGGGATGCGGCTGGCCGCTCAGAGACGTCAGCAGGTTTTCTGCTTCCTGTCGCCAGGAAACAGGAAGCCGAGAGGATGAAGCTCCGACCAACGGCGTTTACTCACCTGAGGCAGGAAACTCACCTCCGCTCCGGCGTTGTCCTGGTCCACCTCTTCTTCCTGCAGGAAATGACATCACTGCGGAGTCAGGAAGTAACTAAACCCACATTCTGTTAGAGCTGGGCAATAAATTGATCATCGATTAGTCGAATTTTTGGTTTTCAAAGATTTAATTTTAGGACAATCTGGATTTCTGGTGTTTCCATAGTTTAGAGAGGCGGCCATCTTGTTTGAGAAGTGTTTTACAGTTTCTACCTTCTCCTCCTGCTGCTGCTCTCCGGCCGGCTTCTTCTCTTCATCCTCTTCCTCTCCTCCTCCTCCTCCTTCCTGCTGCGGTTTCTTCTCGTCGGCGGCCATGTTTCGAGGTTTCTGCTGCGGTTTCGGCTGTGGTTTCCTGCCCGGCTCCTCCTTCCCTTTCCCCTTCCTTCCTTTCTTCCCTCTGTCCTTCTCCTCCTTGGCTGCCCCGGCAGACTGCAGGGCAGAAACGGGTCAGGCGTCAGCATCTGGGTCGCGTTGAAGCGGCGGCAGTCCACGACCTTCCTCACCCCCAGCAGCTGCATCATCAGCTCCCGGTCCTCTTCGTCCTGGTCCTTGTACTTTTCCTTGATCTTCTTCAGCTTGTTCTGTCCCGGCAGCAGGAATATTTCATTTTCCACCTGAGCGGTTCTAGTTCTGCTTCTGTTGAGGCGTTTATCTCACCTTCTGGCCTCTCTTCAGCGGCTGCTGAGAAGAACCTCCTCCACCTTTTGACCCCAGATCCATGGAGGAAACCTCTGACTTTTCATCGCCGTCACAATCTTCCTGTTTCTGCTTCTTCTTCTTCTCTTCTCTAAAAAAAGAGGCAAAAATCTCTGAGCGTCGTTAAATCAATCATCGTTAATAATAAATCAATTCCATCTTTGAGCTTTTCCACACATTTTCCCATCACAAAAAAAAGATAAGTTTTATTGGGATTTTAGGCAGCAAAAATACAAAATCAAGTTTCTAGTTCACTTGAAATAAGACAAAACTAACTCACAAGCAGTGATGGCATAGTTACTTTGAAAAAGTAACTTTAATCAGATTACTGATTACTCCTTGAAAAAGTAACTTAGATTACTGACTACTTGATGTGGAAAGTTCTTGAAGAAAAAGTGGTCCGACGTCAGTAACGCGTTACTTTGTAAAGCGTTACTGACAACACTGCTCACAAGTAACTTTTCAGCAAAATATAGAAGCTTGTTTTAAGTAAATAATTCCTTACAATTGTGAAAGAATGAGGATTTTTTTCACTTGTAATAAAACATTTTTGCCTTGTTGTAATCAGTTTTAAGGATTTATAGATTTAAAACGAGCTCCTAATTTTTGCAGAAAATTCTTGAGTTAAAACAACCTTATTAATATTTAATTATTTTGTACAAATGTTAAATTACACATGTTTGAGACGTGATAATAACCCAAAGGTATTTTTGAAATAATTTGGTATTTTTATGCACATTTCCAAACCTGAACAGGTTCCAGCTCTATGATTGGGTTAAAAAAAATCTGAAGAAAAATCAATATTTGTGCTTGTTTTTGTTTGAAATAGAGATGTTGTAATATAACAACACCTGGTGTTACAGGGTTAAATAAGAAATTAAACATTTTAATTTCAAAATACTTTAAAAAATGAGACAATCTGAGGCCTGGTTACTGAACATTAACATGGCTGATCTGCTGAGCTGAAACTGTGACCTGAGGAATTCTGGGTAGAACAGATTTAAGCTTTTTAATTTTATCTTAAATACAAATTGAGCTCACCTCCTCTGCTTGGCGCTCATGTGTTTCTTCCCTTGTGAATCCGCCTCAATCTGAAAGAACAAAACATCAGAAATTAAATAAAATAACCTGATAAAACACCTGGAGAAAAGGAAAAGGTGCAGATATCTGCCTGAGTTGTTTCGTTCTTGAAGTTGGGATTCTGAGCCATCCTAGAAACGAGGAAGAACGATTTGTTGTTTCCTTCACGTTCATGCAGGAACAAAGGAGAACTTCCTGTTTGGACGGAGACGCTACCTGATTGGCTGTAAGTGGGAGAGGGAGATGCTGGTGTCTGGAAAGCTGAACTGGTCGCTCTTCGTCTCGTCTTCCACGCCGCTGTCTTCGTCGTCCTCCATGTCGCCCGGCTGCGCTGCGGCGGCCATTTCTGCTTCTTCATGGTTCTCCGCCTCGTCCGCTGCTCTGCCCTGGTCTTCATTACTGCTGTCGTCTCCTAGGAAACGAGGAGGAAACGAGTCCAGCGGCTTTTCACACGCGACATAAATCATTAAAAACCTTTTTAATTTGGATCATAACCAGGTTTGAAAAAGTAATTTCCTACTATTCTGCCTTTATAAATGAAATCGTCATTTAAGAACTGATTTTTGCATCACCAGTTTATCTGTGTCTGATAATAAAATGAGTTCTGATCTGAAACATTGGTCTTGGTACCGATAAGCTCCTCCCCTTCCTCCAGCAGCTCAGCAGCTCTCGATGTCACTTCCTCCAGGTCTTCCTCCACGGTTTTCACCTTTCGCTCACCGCGGTGCCGAAACACGCTCTGCTCATCCACCTGTCAGCCAATCAGAGGAGCAGGTGGGAACCGGAAAGACCCCGCATGACCCTAGGTGACCTCACGTGACCCCACATGACCACAGGTAACCTCAGGTGACCCCACATGACCCCAGGTGACCCCACATGACCTCAGGTGACCCCACATGACCACAGATGACCCCACATGACCCCAGGTAACCTCAGGTGACCCCACATGACCTCAGGCGACCCGGCAGTGGTCACTTACCTTAAACAGGAAGCCAAAGCCCATGATCAGGTAGGACGGAGGAAGGAAGTTTTTCTTCCCTGAAAAGCAAAAATGGGAAAAAAACAAATATTTCTAGGTAAATTTATTTGCTGCTCGTTGTAACAAACAGGAAGTGATGGTATTATGGACAGTAAGTGATGAAGGCTCGTACCTCTGATCATGAAGCTTCCAGTGGTCAGATACTCCCCAGTGGGAGCCGTCTTGGACACCTGAAAAACACAGTCAGGTTTTGTCAGGTTTGCTTGACAGTGCGATTCCCTGAAAGGAATTGTCTCTACCATGAAACTTTAACTGGATTTCACTCAGAGAGCCTTCAATTTAGCTGATCATCTTTATTTTTGTATGATGGTAACCATAGTGATTTAGCCTTTCAGCCACACAGGTGAAAAACCTCAAAGGAAACAGAAACTCATCTATTTCATTCTGAAATTAACAAGATAAATACATTGTGAAATAATCAAACAGATTTCAACCGTTGAAAACCTCTGCTCTACATATTTAATAATAAACTGTTTACTTGACAGGTGACAAGTTAGCAACCTGCTAACAAGGTTTACAAACTGTGTTAGTGGAAAGTTGAGTGGAAGGAAAACCTTCAGTAACTGCAGCTTTTAAAGGACTGACCTGATGGTGGTGGACCCACCAGGCACTGGTGATAATCTTGGCATCCCAGGCGGCGCTGTAGCAGACGGCCATGGTGGCGGCTTCGGTCAGAGTCCTGGGAGGAACGGCGTCGCCTGAGGATGAGGAGGAGAGGCGATGAAGATGCTTCAGCTAAAAACAAGAAGAAGAAAACTGGCCGGCAGACAGAACCTGACGGGTTCTTGATGACGCAGCTGGTCGCTCCGTGCAGATCGGCGTGGACGTAGATGTCGCCTGCAGGAGAGGAGGTCAGAGGTCAGAGCTACAGGCCTGACCTCTACACACCAGAGGTCAGGCAGATGACCCAGCAGGCGGCCTCACCTGAGCGAAGGTAGCGCTTGACGATCATCTCGTTCTGCTGCTGGTCTCTCCCTGCGATCACCAGGTAGTTCTCAGAGCTGATGAACCACAGGAACTTCTCAAACCTGAGAAACGAGGAAAGCTGCCGGTTTACTGAGTCTCCAGAATATTTAACGTTTCACATCTAGAAACCTGCAGGGGTTTTCTAATGTGATCGACCAACAAAACGTGGCACAAAGCTGAAGGGGAAGGAAAGAAACACATTTTATCCTTTTATTATTGCAGCTTTATTCAAATATTCTGACTTTATTCTCATGTTTTTACTATTTTATGCTGGTAATAACTTTATTCACGTATTTTTCATACTTTAATATCTTACTATTACGACTTCAGTCATATATTGAAACTTAATTCTGGTAATATTTTGACATTATTTAATAATAATTTTTAGCCTCTCTTTAATACTTATAAAATAAATGCAAACGTCTCTTCTCTGTTTTTATTCATAAAAACTTTTTTAAATGTATTTATGATTTTCCTTCATAACTCTGCGCTGCGTGTCGTCTGTCCTCTGGTTTTCAGGGAGAACCGTCGACTCACCAGTAGACCTTCCGGGCTTTCTGGATGGTGGTGACTGTCTGGACTTCCTTCAGGGTCTGCTGCGTTTTCTTCTCTGCAGATTTCATGGCCTGAACAATTTAAAAGGATCGAACGTCAGAATAAATAAAACTACAGATTAAATTATAGTTTTATTAGCAGCTTCCCCACCTTGCCTGCAGCTTCGATGGTTTTCTGCTCCTTTTTCTCAGCGCTGCGTTTGTGGTCGTAGTATCTGAAAGTAACAATAAAACTTCATCCACCTGAAGGATTTTAAGGATTTTAATTATAAATCCTGAATTTTCTGAGCCTTTTGCTGCAGATGAACCTCTTGGCGTTGGCGTACGCCGACAGGCCCAGATCCACATCCACCAGCATCGGCTTGTTCCTCTGCAGCTTCCTATTCTGCCCTTTATTCTTGTTTTTCTTTCCTTTCTCCTCCACCCTGATCTTCTCCTGCTCTTCCTCCTGCTCTTCATCAGAAACGTAGGGATTTCTGTGGAAACGACGGCAGAGGTGAGTGCGTTCCTGTAAACCAGGGGTTGGTCTGCAGATCAGCAGCAGCGTACTTCAGCAGCATGGTGATGTGGTTGGTTTGCAGCTTCAGCTCCTTGATGGCGCAGGCCACCGGGTCGCCGGACGCCTGCGCTTCCTTCACGATGGCGCCGATTTCCGTCCAGTCCACCTGATTGGCCAGTGCGCTGCACACCACCTGCAGCGCCCGCTCCACCACCACCAGGTTCATCTCCACCAGCTCGCCCTTCACTCTGTCCACTTCCTGTTACACACATTCAGCTGAATCCATCCGCCTACAGACTAAAACAGGGGTGTCCAAAGTGAGGCCCAGGGGCCGTTTGAGGCCCTTGGAGTGATTCCATATGGCCCTTATCCACAGTTCAAGAACAGAACAGATTTATTTCACCAGATGAAGAGATGACTAAAACAAATTATAGTGAAACTTCCACTAATCAAAACAAACTTTTAAATAATCTTAAAATGAAAAACTTAATTAACAATCAAATCAAACTATTCATCCCATTTCCTGATTTCATTTTAATTTAATAGTACATACTACCACAAACATTCATTTATTAAACGACGCTTGATAAGAGTTTGTTGTTTTTAAACAGATTTGTTTAAAAGAACAGTGTTTTTCTAAGTGGGGCCGCTAGAGGGCGCTGTGGAAGTTCCTCTACAAGGTTGGAGGAAAAATTAGAAAATAAAACGCAAAAATTAAAAGAAATTTTTACATTCTTCATAATTTTTCTTTTCTGTTATTCAATGTTTTTAAAAATAAAATCTAAGTTAAAATGATTTATTTCAATGTCTTTCTGATTGGCTGACGATCAAATTCATCAAAGCAAAAAATGAAAAAGTTTCTGACAAGAGAAAGATGAAAGGAACCATAAAAACCATGAAAACTGTGGGACTAAAATAAAATTGAATGTGATTAAAGTAAGATATTATATATTTTTATTATTTGGTAAAGTCATAGAATAGAATAGAATAGAATAGAATTCAACTTTAAATTTTATTTAATAATAAAATTTTGGCCGTCTGAAATCATACGGTTTGAGGAAGAAGTTATGCTAAATGAATGTAATAATTTGTGAATAGAAAACAAGTTGGATGGTTTTTACATATTTCGTAGAGTTGTTTGGGTTCGGTTCCTGGCCACAGCTTAATGCTGGATAAGTTTGGACACCCCTGACATAAAAATCATCTAGATGCTTTTTATACATCTACATGATGTATAAAAAGCATCATCTAAATATCCTGAAATCAGGATATCTCAGGATATTCAGAAATATCCTGATTTCTGAATACAGAAATCAGGATATTTGTTTTCATTAAAATATTCAGCTTTTAGTTGGTTTTTAGAATTGTTGACTTCTCCTGCTGCATAAAGTTTGTACACCCCCGATCTGAGAGGAGCCAGTATTTACCTGCGCTTGGTGCAGCGCCTCCAGCCGCTGTTCATGGTCCTTCTTCACGTTCTCCAGCTTCTTCAGAGCCTGTTTCTCCTGCTGCAGGGCCTTCATGTCGATCTTCTGGCTCTCCATCTTGGAAAAAAACTCATCCACCGCCTGCAGACAAACGACTCCTGTCAGCGTTCTCTCTTCACGGCAGGAAGTTATGGATCAGGTGATACCGGCCTTGTTGAACGTCTCAAACTCCAGATGGGGGCTGTTGGTGTGCTGGGCGAAGAGGAACGGGTGGAACTCGTCGTACCTGAGAGAGGAAAACGTTACTGGAGCGAACTGAGGAAACCGACCAGCAGGGAGAAAACCTACGTCAGGAGTTCTTCAGCAGGTTTCCCTGGAGCCAAGCTGGGTTTCTTCTCACTCTTCTGAATGATGTAACCCTAATTACAGCAGAAAAACTGGATGTGTCAGAAAACACCGAAACGTTCCACATTTCAAGAGGCTACAACAATATTTATGGTATTTAATTTGGGTTTCATCAGACAGATCAGCACAAAGTAGGACAGAAATTTTATTTAACAAATTAAAATGTGAGCTACAATAAAATGCTTTAAATCAAAGGTCTTCAACATGGGGGTTGCAACCCATTAGAGGGTCGCAGCAGTTCTGCAAGGTGGTCAGAAGATTTCTGATTAATTAGATATTTGTGTTTATTTAAAAAAAAATTCAAAGTTATGTCTTTAAATGTACACTAACTTGAAGCCGAACATGTATAAAACTGATAAAAGGAGCAATAAAAAATGTATTTCAGTCAGAAATAAACAGTCAGAGACCAAAAATCTGTTGATTATGCTAAAAATAGACAGACTCTCACCAGGACATTATTTTTTACTCACTTTTCCGCTGAATTTCTCGGTTCTGTCCATGTACGTCTCAGCGAGCTGCAGAGCCTCCAGGATTTTAGGAGCAACTGGGAAAAAATGTAAATAAAATGCAGCTTGTTGACTGATGTGATGGAAGGAAAAAAGCAGACGGAAAGTTCCTACTGGCCCAGCATACCTTCAGCAACGTCGGCCTGACTGTCGACCTTTAAGGAGCCTGGCAGGCCGGCTTCCATCAAACTGTGTTCAATCAGAGTGGCTCCATAGGCTGCAGGCAATATTAAAAATACATTTTTCTTTACATAATTAACAGATTTACAGCTTTTAAAACTCTTTTTCCTGCAGGATGGGAGAATAAAGTCATGAATTTAAATTAGCATTAAAGCTCAGCCTCAATCAGAAGAATCTGTAACGTAACGTCATAATGTTTCACCACTAAAAGCATTAATAAAAATAATATTTGTTTCTCTCTATTATAACACTTAGCAAATCAAAATAACTATAACTGACCTAAAACTGGAAGTTTAGTCTAAGGCTGCAGATAACAATTATTTTAGTCAGTGATTATTTTTTTGATTAATTGGATTTTAAAATTGCCACATTCTGCAGATTTGAAGCCTTTTCTTGTACAAAATCAGAAATACTTTCGAAAAAGCAAAATGTATCTACTTTTTGTACAGTTTGAGTTTGTTGCTCTTTTAATAACACTTTTTGTATTTTCCAGTTAGCGATTGATTGTTTTCTAAATTAATCAATAAGTAATGAATCAGTTAATCGTATAAAAAATTGAAACGAGTTTGATTATTTTCATTTACATAATAGTTTGTTTTCTCTCTTCTCTTTTTTTTTAACCAAACCTGGAAAACAAAATTCTTCAGCCTGCTGATTTAACAGATCTACTGTTAAATGTACATTAGAAATTAAAGTTTACTAACCTTTAAATTCTAATGTGTACTTAGCCTCTTGTGTGATTATTACATATTACTAGGAAAAAAAAGTCTCAAAACAACATTATCGTTTATGGGTCAACTTATCATCCAGGAAAATGAGCTGCCATAACTTTAGCTTGATAAATTACTGGAAAATGAGAACAACTGTTTGTGTTTTTAATCCATAGTATATAAATATCTGGTTCCAACTGAAAGTTTCCATAAATAATTATTGAAAGAGCCTCTAGAATCTTAAGACACGATGATTTGGACGGATACTCACGCAGATGAGGGTTCAGGACTTTCTTCACCTGCTCTCCATGTTGAGCTTTGCTCAGGATTTCTGACAGCCTGTAGAATATTTAGACGCGTTTCCATTGGTTACGGCTCAGTGGATTATGGGATGTCTATGATTGGTGCTACCTGTCCAGAGTGATGAGCGGTTCTGGCGGCCGGGCGCTCTCCACCGGGTACCGCTCCCTCACCGCTATCTTAACATCTTCGGCCTCGGCGGTGCGAAACCTCAGCAGGTTCAGGATGGTGAACTCATGATCCGCCAGGATGACGTTACCCTGATGGACAAACAGCCGGGTCAGCGTGTCTGGTACCAGAACCCCACGTGTCGTGGTTCCGAGACCGTTCTGACCCTGTCGTAGAGTTCGACGATCAGGTGGTAGGCGGCTTCGTCGGAACCGAACTGGATGTCGACGATCCTGTCGATTCCCAGCTGCTTGACCTGGGTCAGCCGCCGGCCTTTCAGATGCTTCCGACACTACAGAGCAAAAACAGCTGCTGCTATTTTCAGATTCAACTCAGTGAAGGAAAAAATGATGGGAAATGTGGGAAATAATGATATTAAATGTCCAAATTCACTCAAAGACGGAAAAATAAAAACACAAACACAAACTGCATTGAGTTAATTTCTGATGTTACAAACTTCAGCTGATTTTACTGAACAACATGAATTAATGATTAATAATGAAAAGGAAATAGTTTCAACCCCTGCAGGTGTCTCTAACAGCTCTACACGTCTTTCACTAAAAATAATAATAAAAAAACCCATCTAATCCTTTTAAATTGGGATATAATAACAAACACGTTTTTTGTGTGTTTTTTTGTATTTAGCAATTTTTTTGTTTATTCCTGAAATGTTTGCACTGAATTCCCATAAAGAATTATGGTACATTGATGTTTGTGGTTGCAACATAAAAAACTTTAAGGGGTATTAATAACCATAAATTGGTTGTTGAGGTTCCTACTTTCATAGCGAAGCCTGAAGGCATCATGTTCTTGGGCCATTCGAAGTCCGTAGAGTGAAAGCGGGTCCCGGATTCTATCAGCAGAACGGCTTTGCTGTCGGGCCTGAAACAGCAGCACAGCATGGGGTCAACCCTGCTCAACATGGTGGCTTAATGCCAGACATTAAACAAAACTCCAACCTGCTGCACTGTTACTGAGTATTATTATTCATCACTGTAACTCAAATGGCTGGCTGTGGCAGAACATAGAGATAAAACTTCCCCTTAAACTGTTAAAATATTATTAAATAGCCATCTCAGCAGTCAATGAGTACTACTTGAAATTAAATATTTAATATATTTTTACACTCTTTTCATTTCATACAAAAAATGTTTTGATTAGATTGACAAAATAATATTTAGACACAACTTGTATTGTGAAAGTTCTATTAATGTGGCCACATAAAAACTTATGGCAGACAGGATTTGGCCCCCGGGCCTTAAATTTGAAACATGTGGTCTACATAGATAGATAGATAGATAAATCTTTATATAATGTACTACAATGTACTTTTTGAGCTTATTTAAAATCAATTAAAGATTTGAGATGTGTGCTTTGATTCATCAATTCTCTTGAATTAAGAAGCTTTTATATGTTCTGGTCTTGACAGAAATGAGACTAAATTAGATCATTCTTAGTCAAATATCTGCCCTTATAAATAGCATTAGAAACAAAATGTTGCTTTTTAATTGTATTGATGTAGTCACGATAAACTATCTAGCAGAAACCCTTAGAATATCAAGTCATAATTCCAGCAAAGAAGACATGTCTTTAATAGTGTCATATTCTTTACAGCAAAGGTTCGTAAAACTTCAGTTCTCAAGCTGTTCTTACTTCTGTAGACGGATCAGATATGTCTTATTGTCGATGTCATAAACGTTATTCACTCTCATGCCGATGTAGCTGGAAAGAAAAGACGATAAATAAATGAATGAGTGATCAACATGTGTAAACAAATCAACATTAGCCTTGTTAGCAGAAGGCTATGTTAGCATTAGCTCCGGCTAACAACCGTCACCTACTTGGCAGTGATCTCGGCAATAACTGCCCGGATGTCCACGGTGGTAAACCTGGTTTTCATGGTGAGTTAGATCCACGTTGAAGTTATGTTTGTAATGTAATGATTGAGAACGTTACATATCCGAAGCAGCAACAAGAAAATCATGCAGGGGAGTTCTGCACATGCGCAAACACACAGGCTCGAGCGACCGCACAGTGCGTCAACGTCAACGCCATATTGTGAGGGGAGGAAACGTCCAAAAACATAGAGCAGGTGTTATGCTGGTGCTATAATAACACTAATACTAATACTACTACTACTAATAATAATACTAATAATAATACTAATAATAATAATAATAATAATAATAATAATAAATATTAAAGGGTTTCAGGCTGAAGCCACAGGTATCTAAATCAAGGCCATAACTTTTTTTTTTTTTTTTTTTTTACTATTTATGTGACCCTGAAGGCTCTTGAGCGTCAAATAAATGAAACTTTATGATAAGTTGTGTGCTTAAATATCATTTTATCAGTCAAATCAAATCTGTTTTCGTTTATATAGGACCAAATTACATCAATGTGAAAAGATCAAACTTGTTACATTATAATAAATACTAATCGATCACAGAGAAACTATAATGTTTTAACAATTTGTTAACAAATCGTTTTAATACCCTTTGAGGACATTCATGATCCTGATGCGACTCGAAATGAAACTGAGTTTGACACCCTGCTTCAAGATAATCTAAACATAGTTTATGATGTAGTGTGCTAAATTAAGATCAGTTTAACTGCATTCATATTGATTTACCAAAATGCTTCATTTAATCTCAGTTATTTAAATATTCATTCTAAAATTGACATTTATATTTTATTTAAATATGAATCAAAATTTGCGTTTATTTTATTCTGAAAACCCAACTCAGGAGTTTCCAAGGAGAACTTGCCACTCACAATATGGCAACCCTTAAAGAGATATTTACGGAAGCCCATTGGGTGCAAAAATGAAGCGGTCCACGCCTTTTACTCGCATCAGTCAGCATCGGTGGATAGAAAGCTTTGTATCTGACAAGAACAGGCGTCTGGGAGCGGAATGCTGCTTTTCCTCATCCAGTGAATGAGCCGCTTCCTTCCTGTAACTCAGCGGGCTCATGTTCTGCTCTTCACCTGTCTGTGTGCACCGATGATGCACTACTCCAACTGGCTCATTGATGTGAAGAACCGGGCAAGCCTGAGAAATGCGTGCAGGACAATCCCTGACACGGACTGGATTAACAGTGTGCGGAACTACGGCGTGGAAACGCTGAACAACCTGCAGCCCAATGAGAAAACGTCAGAGGCGCTGGTCACGAGCCACCTCTGGAGAAAAGGTAAGACTGCGAATAAAGGTTCGGTTCGGTTTGATATCTGGGCCTGCAGTGATTAACAAAGCTTATCCCGCAGGGGGGCGGTTATTGTGCCTTTAAAGTGTAATATTTCCAGCCGGGGGTCCGGGCTGCGGAGGCGGTTAGACCTCCTGTCAGAGTTCCCGTCTCCTCCGCAGGTCAGCGCGGAGGGCGAAGGCGTGCTCCGTTACCAAGGCAACGGTCAGCTAACAGGGCGCAGCAGCGGGCTAAGCTAGCTCCAATCAGACAATTTCCGCGTCTTTTTTAAAGCTCTTATGACATGTTCTGTCTAGATACGCTGGCTATTGATACCCGACTAACATGCGTAAGGACAGAATCAAAGGAATGCACTGTAAGTACAAAAAAACAAACAAACAAAAAAGGCTGACCGGTTTATTTTTCATAATTTAACTGCTTAAAGTTTCTCGTTTTTACTTCAAATAATGCACGTTTCTGTGTTGGAAGCAGATAAAGAGAAATAAATGGATAAAGCGACAAAAACTAGTTTTGATTTTGTTTTTATTCAAAATTGAATATGTATTTTTGGTGAGTTTTTGCTGAGGCAGTAAAACTGAGTGGGAAAGGTCGCTTTAAAAATAATAACAATAACAAAATGAATGTCATTCAGAGCAAATCTGTCATAAATTCCGGGATTTAAAGATTTGTTTGATGTAGATGGGCAAATTTATTGTTTTTCCTGGTAAAGATGTGTAAAAATCCTCAAAATAATCGTGAATAAATGACTCTTTAGTACCAAAATGTGACAAACCAAATTACCTGGTTTGCACATTTTTTGGCACAACAATTCGTGCCAAAACTTGTTGTTTGGCACAACAACAACAAATTGACCAAAGGCTCAATATCTGTCCCACCAAAATCTAAAAAAAAAAAAAAAACTAAACCATTTTTAATTAATTTAATGAACGGGACAAATTGAGGTGTTTCAGGATTTGACCTGCTGATCAGAGCCGACGAGCTGAAAACTTGTCAATCGATTGAGGGATTATGCATTGATTATGTTTGCTTTCTAAATCCTTTCAGCTCACTTCTTGCTAAGGGGCGTTGTTTCTTTCCACTGTCAGCACCTGCTTGCTCAGGATGAGGGTTTTTTACCAGATAACTTTATCAACTGAATTTGTGTTGTTTCATAATAATGACAGAAGGCGACTGAAAGTATTTGAATCTGTCTATATGATGTGTTTGTACTGTTATGGCTTAACATGATTATTTATTATTACCATGACTACAGGTTATAAAATAATCAAGAAAATTGGAGAGGGCACCTTTTCTGAGGTGCTGAAAACTCAGAACCTTAAAGATGGGAAGTTTTATGCTTGTAAAACCATGAAGCAGACAATTAACAGGTATGTCTTCTTCACTTTAAATTCTGATTAATGTGGATTTTATTATTTAAACTTTGTGAACCTAACCTTCTAGTTAGCTGTGTAAACACATATTCTCCATTACAACAATGGTGGCCATTTATGAAAAATGTCCACCAGGAAAAGGAAACACTAGATCAAGCAAGTATGTAGGATTTCTATGGTTCAAAAATATGTAGGCTGTGATTTTACACCAAACAAATTCATCTGATTGATAATTTTAGTAAAAAAAAGAAAGATTACAACCATGGTGGAGATCTCAAAAATTAAAAAAAAATATTGTTTAAAAATTATTTTGATGGCAACAATTATGATTTGACACCAAAAATATCGTCAAATTTAGTGAAAGAATAAATTTTCCTTGACAACCATCTTGAAAAATGGACGCCATCTTGAATTTTTCAGTGGTTTTCCTTTTAAACAAGCAAACAAAATATTTGTGCTAATACATGTTCTTGTATCCTCATATGAAATTATATCTTCAATATAATTGAAAAATTCAGTTATCTGCTCCACTAATACGAGCATCGTTTGATTTGAAGTCTGGAAAAGGCCAACAACCTGCGGGAAGTCCAGGCAATGAAGCGGCTCAGCCCCCACGCCAACATCATCCAGCTGCATGAGCTGATCTAGTGAGTCCTCCTCACAGCCGCATGTCCACCTGCCATGTGGGTCGTATTAATTTAACCCAATGTTTCAGTGACAAAGGAACAGGAACTGTCTCTCTGATATGCGAACTGATGGAGATGAACATCTATGAGCTCATTCAAGGTAGGACGGCTCAGGAAGACGTTTGTGTCCTGATTGGATGTGTTGACAGGAGGTTTGTGGCTCTGCAGGACGGAGGACGCCTCTGCCTGACCAGACAGTGAAGAGCTACATGTACCAGCTGTGCAGGTCCCTGGACCACATGCACAGGTGCAGCACAAAACACACGTCTGATTAAAAATAATCAAAGTCTGATTATTAGATTAAAAACAATCTACATTTGCACCTGAGATTTTGTTTTTATTTTTTAACAGGTGTGGGATCTTTCATCGAGATGTAAAACCTGAAAATATTCTCATCAAGGTAAAATCACTGACGCTTTTACAGCGGCTCCGAAAAGTTCAGACACTAACAACTTTATGGAGTAAAACAATTTAAAAACAATTTAACTGTCATGAAACGTAAACAAAACAGCTGCAACATCCATCCATCATCCACCCATCCACCCATCATCCACCCATCCACCCACCCATCCATCCATCCATCATCCACCCATCCACCCACCCACCCATCCATCCATCATCCACCCACCCACCCATCCATCCATCCATCCATCCATCATCCACCCACCCATCCACCCACCCATCCATCCATCCATCCATCCATCATCCACCCATCCACCCACCCATCCACCCATCCACCCATCATCCACCCATCCACCCACCCATCCATCCATCCATCCATCATCCACCCATCCACCCACCCATCCATCCATCATCCACCCATCCACCCATCCATCCACCCATCCATCCATCATCCACCCATCCACCCATCATCCACCCATCCACCCATCCATCATCCACCCATCAACCCACCCATCCATCCATCCATCCATCATCCATCCATCCACCCATCCATCCACCCATCATCCACCCATCCACCCACCCATCCATCCACCCATCCATCCATCCATCCATCCATCATCCACCCATCATCCACCCATCCATCCATCCATCATCCATCCATCCACCCATCCATCCATCCTGTGGGATCTGAAGAACTTCAGCAAGTCAGATGTTACCTGGTCATAATCTGTCCCTCCTTTGACTTATTGCAGCGTTTTGTTTTTTCAGCATATCTGTAAAAACTCAACATTTCAACACAGTTGTGTCAAAACCAAGGGGTCAAATTTAAGAAACATGTTGTCACTGATTTCCTTCTGAGTTGCAGCAAAACGTTTTGAAGCTGGGCGACTTCGGCTCGTGTCGCAGTGTGTACTCCAAGCCGCCGCACACCGAGTACATCTCCACTCGTTGGTACCGGGCGCCGGAGTGCCTCCTGACCGACGGCTACTACACCCAGAAGATGGACGTCTGGAGCTCCGGCTGCGTCTTCTTTGAGATCCTGAGGTGAGGAGACGTGTCCGCCTGTCCCCCCCCGGCGGGACGGGCGTGACCCAGTGTGTGTGTTCCAGCCTGAACCCTCTCTTCCCTGGATCCAACGAGTTGGACCAGGTGGCTAAGATCCACAACGTGTTGGGGACGCCGGAACAAAGTCTGCTGCAGAAGTTCAAACAGTGAGTCCAAATACGCCCAACTGTGCAAAAGTATTCACACCGTTTTGACTTTTTACACTTTTTTTCACATTCTAAGCAATGAGACTGAAATTTTTTGTCCAGTTCTACCACAGATTTCCAGTAAACTTTATAATGCATAAAACATTCCTTATTTCTGTGCGTTCAATCAGTGGTGGGCATCGCTGACTAAAAAGCTAGTAATGCTAATCCTAGAGCGCTAATCAGAGACGTTAGTTCTGCTAATGCTAAAGTGCTAATTCCATTCATGTTCACACACACCGTGTGTCAGCAGCATGTTACATATTTTTCTGTGTACTTCACTTGTTTGTTGTATTCTTGCCACGTTCTTAATAAAGTTTTTCTAAAAATAAAAAGGAAACATAAGGAGAGGAACTGAATATGAACATCTAACGTGAAGAATTGTAATAATACAGATGTTGAACTTTATTCAGCTGACAGTTTACAAAACAGGAAAGTAAATTAGTGCTTTAGAATTTATCCAAAAAATTAATTTAGGGGAAGCTAAGTTTGCTAATTGTTTTCAAAGTTAGGAAAATGTTAAAGCACTAAATGAGTGGAAGTCTGCCCACCACTATAAATTATACACAGCATTTGTATTTAACACTTTATTCTGTGCACAAGTATAAATACAAAAGTGATGCCCTAATATTGACACGAAGTTATTTTGCATAAAATGCTGTTTAGTGTTATTAAAAGTAACTTGCTCTCTGAATGTTAATTTCTATCTGTAATATATTATTTTTATTTTTTACAAGTTGGATTTATGTTAATATGCATTTAAAGCCATAACTTTGACTAAAAATCTCTACAGAAATGTCTAATTAATCAGAAATGTTGCGATGTTGATGTAGACCCTAACCCTGCATTAAACTTTCTTCCTGACCGCTCTGCTTCATCACCATGATGCTCATAATTCTCTGGTTTTTGGTTGTAATCAGTCAAAACGTGATAAAAGTAGCGTGTATAGACATAGAGTCAGTAGATCTAACTCACTTTTTTCCTCCTATCAGGTCGAGAGCGATGCAATTCAACTTCCCTCCGAAGAAAGGAACGGGCATCTCGCGGCTTCTGCCCAGCTGCCCGGCGCCGGCCATCTCTCTGCTTTATCAGATGTTGGCCTACGACCCGGACGAGCGCATCTCTGCAGACACCGCCCTGAAGCACACCTACTTCAGGGAAATCAGGTGCAAATCTAACCATTACTTTAGATATCAATTCATCTATCAATTATTTTGACTATTAAATTGCTAAATTTTTTTGGCTAAAAAAAATTGGCAATGTTTTTGCTAAAATTGCTTTAAAAAATTGGCACATTCTGCAGAGGCCCAGCCTGTTACTTAGCAACCCAAGCAGAGCTTCATCACATTTGGTCAGCTGATTTTACCACTCTATGCACTGTACAATGGCTGCTGGAAGAGGTAAGTGTTTTGTTGTTGACTTACCATCCAGAAACCATTTGCTGCATTCTTATTGGTTGTGCAGGAGGCTCTGCTAATGCTTTTCAAAGATGGATGGCTGTGTATTTGAGCATCTGTTTCAGCCATTTTCAGGTGTGTAAACGTTGAGCGGGGGGTGTGGCCATCAGCAGCTTGTTTGGATTTAAAGTGACAAGTCGCCCTAAAACAGCTAAAAATAGGCAGAACTGAGCAGACTGAAATCTCATTATCTAAGAACAATTTTGTGCTGTTTGGTAGCTCAGAGACCTCACCTGTTCAAGGAAGCATAATTGACCATCTTTAAGAAGAAAACTGTTGGTTTTGTGTTTCAGGATGGGAGAGAAGAAATCAGAGACGCTTCAGAGGAGTTCTGAGAACGTGGACCAGAAGGGAAACACCGTGAAGTCAGCGCACACCTGGCGACCAACCAAACTGGGCAAACAGCTGAGAGGAAGACACCCCAGACAGACGCCTCTAGTAAACGTAAGCCTTTACCAAACCCGGCAGGTCGGCCTGAGAAACGGATGAATCAGTGAAAAGTTGCATCTCTCCTCAGCACAACCCGAAGCGAGCGGCTGACCTCCACAGCCGGAGGAACCCCCCCCACCTGGCGCAGCTGACCAGACTCAACATGGCCGCTCACGGACATCAGTTTCCGTTCCCTTTCTCTGCTATTCCTACTTTTACCTTCAACCACAAGCCGGCACTGCCGCCCATCTCGCCAAAAAAGTGCCAGACACTCAAGGCCTCGTCCACACAGGTGAATCCCTAAAGGTTTTCTGTAATTTAGGCTGAGCGGCTGCACAGATTGGGCGTCTTGAGACCAGAGACAATCAGTTTTAAAACCAAATGGTTTCATGTTTCCATGTGGCCATGCAAGCCTGTCTTTTTCAAACGATAACTCGACAAATGTTCATATTTTTTTATTTATTTTATCTCATTTTTTGTGCTGCCAAGTCAATTGCATGATGGTTACGAGGGCCATTGTAGGGAGAAAAAAGAAATTAAAACACTGCTGAGTTTGTAAAGTCAAAAATTTGGTCAAAAGAAACTAAAAAATTTTTAGATCCATCTCTGAAATTTTCTAGAAAAACTTGGGAATTTCTGAGTTTTAAAAGTTGAAAATGTTAAATTTTTGAAGCTCAGAAAAATCCTTGCTTGTTTCTAGAACATTTCTGAGATAAAGGTCAAAATTTTGGCAGAAAATTATACGGTACTGCTTTTCGATCTACAACGGTGATAACACACCGTTGGACGTTCTAGATCATGAACGTTTCTGTTTTCCTCCACATAGTGACACTTTCTTTACAAATTCTGACAGAATTCCAGGCACTTAAAAAATTAAACCTGTCCAATCTGGCAACGCTGTCCTTGTGCGCTTTTGGTGTTGTTCTCTGGCGGAGTTACAGCGCCACCGATTGGCCCGGCATACTTACTACACCATTTTCAGTGCCACTGCATTATGTCGTTTGGATCGTCATGTTTTCACCGTGTTGGTCTCTGTGTGTTCAGGCCCCAGTTGAGTCTTTCCATCCATTACGCTGCTGCAGCTGTAAGCAGAAAAACATCCTGTCACCTTCTTCTCTCCACAGCCCGAGGATGAGACGCCTTCCATAACCGTGAAGACCTTCTGCATGCCACCTGTGGAGCGGAAAGAAGGAGGAACCTGAGAGCCAAAATCCAGCCGAGTTTCAGATTAAAATCCGCCTGCTTGAACCGAACCGACCCGCAAAACGGAGCCAAAACCCAGAGGAACCTGCTACACAACAAGCTGCCGTCTTCTCAGTTACTGCTGGGATGAACGGTCAAATGTGCCGCAATTCAACAAATAAATTATTCAGTTATTACAAAGCTGTGGAAAAGAATTCCCTCCAACTACAGTTTTCTTTTGTTTTTGCTTTTTTGTTATAACAAGAAACCGGAGTAGTGTTAATGATTATTTCATCCATTAAAGTATAAATATACCTGGTTCTGTGTGAAAAAGTGATCAACCCCTTAAAACTAGCAGCTATTAAGTGTTCATGATAAAAATTTGTATTTGGGACGAGGAATGTCAATCCAGTCTTTGCTGCATTGTTTTAAATTTGACACATCAGAGTGCAGACTTTGACTAGGCCACTCCAAAGTCTGCAATCTCAGCTGATTCATGGTTTATTACTTTCTCACATTATGCCGAGTTGGTTTGGAGATTTTCTCCCTTTAATGAATAAAATAATCATTTTTAAACTTTCCTGTTGATCCTCGTCTGACTTTATACTATTAGATCATAAAATACTCCATTTATATTTCATTGTTCTAATATTTAAATTAATTACATGTTGAAAGTGAATAAAGTAATTTAATAGTCAATGAGCAGAAGGCAGTCTTAGAGAGGAGCTGATTGGTCTGTGGAGCTCAACCAATCAAATCTCAGTATTAGATGACGTATGTAGACGTCAGGCTACGTTCACAAAGCAGCAGATCTTGTCACGCCGTTATCGTATTACTTCCGTAAACAATGCGCTGATGTGTGACGTCAATGTTCTTCTGCGCATGCGGGTCAAACCGTTCACGCAGAAGTCGCATTTAATTTGTAGCATGGAAAAAGAAAATCGGAATCGATCAGCACCTGCTGTGTGAACGCAGCCGAACAAACAATGATTAACTTATTAACTTTAATTATATGCAATTATTTTATGTATCATTTTAAACAGATCTGCATTTGTAATTGTTGCATTGTGGCTGTTTTGGCCCCTGAACCTGAACATATTACCATGTAACCCCTGTATTGTCTTATGAAACGTGTAATGGTCCATATTTTCAGGTGATTCATGTTTACATCTCAGTCATATTTCACAAATTATTTACATTTTTTACCCAGTGAACATTTTAGGTTTAAACTGTCAGGCGCCTGCTGGGATTATTCATGGCTGGTTTGCAGCAGAAACTCCAAACTTGAGGAAGTTTGGATAATAAATGTGACTTCCTGTGTGGTGTGATGAGGAAAGCTGCGATACGGATCATTTTTCCACACAAATTGTTTTAGTAAAATTACTTGCAGTGCCTTCAGGAAGTATTCACACCCTTAAGCTCCACATTTTGCCATGTTACATCAGACTTCCACGAGTTTTCCTGGGATTTTGATGAAAAACAAAGTGGGAAGAAGATGATGGATCACTTTCAACTTGTAACAGTGAAACACGGTAGTGGCAGCATGATGCTGAGGGGATGTCAATGAGTGGATGGGAAAATGGGCGGAGCTAAATACAGGATAATCCTGGAGGGAAAATATTGGAGACAGACGTGCATGCCACACTTTTCAGATTTTATGGATTATTTACACTGATGATTAAATGACAGAATATTAATTAGGTCACTTCAGTTAATATTTTTTATTTCCCTTTGGGTCACTAAAGTATTTTGAATTGAATTTATTAGTAAAAAAAGTAAAAAGCTTTCCTTTTCCAGTTTTTGGCTGTTGTGCAACAAAAGGTGGAAAAGTTTGACGGGTTTGAAAACTTTTGCAAGGCAATGCGAGTATTTTACTGACATTAATCTACTGAGCCTCAAAAAGGCAAACAGTGACACTCTGATGAGATATGAACCCAATAAAACTTTGATTTAATCAGCAATCAGTGTGAAAAAGTTTCATTTTAATAATGTGAAAATAAAGACAATTCAAGTAAAACATGAAATAAAGCTGCTGCTGTGTAAAATGTATATAAAAAAAACACATTGTTGGTGATTAAACTTGAAATATTTTGAACACAAAATGATGTCAGTGCAGAGAAATAAACAACCACCAGAACACAATGTATTCAAGATTATTTTAATATTATTAATATGTATACTTTAGGCTTTAGAAATATAACTATCAATGACAAAACTTCCACTGGAGTAATGGTAGTTTGCTTAGGCCCCCATCAAATCAGTTAATTACAATATACACATTATGATACAGAGCAGATTTGAATCTGAAATAATATTAAAATAAATGCTCAATAGATAAAGGTTTTAATATTTTTTAGCATTTTCTTCACCTACTGTATTAGCCATTTGTAAATTCTTAGCACACCCAACAATGTAAAGCCATTATTTTCTTCTAA
>CAEFZY010002909.1:0-63842 GCA_903066815.1 Brachyrhaphis roseni
TTCCTCTACACATATATTCCACCTGTCTCACTCTTACCTTTTCTGCTCGAGCGCCCCTGGTGGCCGTTAGAAAAAAATGCATAAATAAGCCGCATCTTTGTATAAGCCGCAGGGTTGAAAGCGTGTGACAAAAGTTGCGGCTTATAGCCCGGAAATTACGGTATATATGAAAAAGAAAGAAAAAAAACTCATCACCATTTATTGGAATCAGGTTGCAGAGTGACAGTGGCCTGCTCTGCATCAGCGTTGACCAATCGGGTGGGAAACGTCAGACCGTCCCCCTGACTGGTGCAAAAGGGAAAGAAACTTAAGAGTAACAAATGAAATTAAAAGGGAATAAACTTTGCATGAACTGGAGCCTAAATACAAATATATATAAAGAAAAAAAACCCTTAGCTCAAGCTCCAAATCTGCAAGTCTGTTACCTGGTGAAGATCGGCAATAGCCAGTACTGCTTCTGGTCGCCGAAGACCTGAGCGATGTTCTTTCGGAAACCCAGAGAAAAACCGTTCTTATCTGAGCCTGTTCTGAAGACCGGCGCTCTGAATGCCTCTGCAGGGAGAAAGCAACGCAAAGAGAGAGACCATAAAGTAATAAAACACTGGAACAACATGTATAACCTGTCATAAGCAGGGGAGGTAAAACACAGACAGACTGTCTCATAAGTAATATCGATTTTGTTCATACGGCTCTTTCTGCTAACAAAAAGAAATAAACTACAGGTTTCTTGTAAGTCTTCATTTCTGTTATGTCCTTTCAAAGTAAGGTGTTTAAAACTGAAGTCAGAGGAATAAGTCATTTCAAAGGAAGTTGGAAGCATGTCTGCTGATCATTTATAAAAAGCAGGTCCTTCAGCAGATAATACAGAAGTGAAAATATCACATCAAGTTGTTTTGTTTTCTCCTTTCAGCCTCTGTCTGTCATGGGACATGCTAGATAAGGAAATCTAAAATTTAAGGTAGGGATCTATATTTTCCCTCCCATTATGTAAGCACAAAAAAAAGTCTGTCCCATTTTCTTTCTTATTTTTTAGTTCTTGAAAAAATCATGAAACAATGGAGTGATGGAAATATGTTTCCTTATGCATTTGAACAAGTTTACACCAGTTAGAAACGATGACAAATAAATCTCAACTTGATGTGATTCAATAAATTGGGGAGCAGTAAAAAAATCCCAGAACTAAACAATTTAGAGGCTTTTTTTTTTTTTTGATTGACTAAGTGCTTAAAACCCATGGTGATTATTGAGTGGGACAAGTAAATGTAAAAATGCTTTCATATTTGATCCATTCTAAGCTTTATACTTTTATATAGAGGAATTTTAAAAAGTCTGGAATCTTTTTTTTTTTAACTGCATCGGTACCCTGCAAGGCTGCTTAAAATGTCAACAAATCCTTGAGTCCATTAAAAAAAAATCTCCAACTGCATTTTTGCAAATTTAGTTAATAAGCATCTTTAAAAAAGCAAAAAAAAAAAAAAAATGTTGAATGCATGTGTATGCATTACCTATTGTGGATCTGTTCTTCCCTACGAGCCACAGATGGTAGCTGAAGAGGGAGAGAATACTGATGCAGAACATGGCCGCCACAAAAAACAGAAACAGGACGTGGAATTTGGCAGAGTTATTCAGTTCATTCTGTGGGAAGAGATGGGAGGAGAGGGAAACAGGGATCAATACCAAATTTACAGGGAAGGTAATTTTAGAAAGGAGGAAGGGATAAAGCAACGCAGGCAACAGTAGGATGAGAACCGTGTCACTGCATGCGTATCACGATGGCAAGCAAAACTCATGGCTTCAGAGGACGGCTGGGTTACCTTTGGGCAGTTCTCTGCCGATTTCCTACGACAAAGCTTTAGTATAAACAGAAACAAGACCAGTTAGGAACAACAGGAGAAAACAGTCGGAAAACAGGGGGAAAGCAAGGAGAAGGCTGACGACAAAAAGAGGATAAACTGGTGAGAATGGAGAGAGAGAAGAGATGAAAGGAAATGCAAGTGGAGCGGCTGCAAGAGTATTTGCTGCTGTTCTAGCGGTGTGACTGATGGTTCTGATCGTGGAGAGAGAAAAATCGGAGAACAATGACCCGCTGTGTGCCACGACTTCAGACGAGGAAACTGGGAGAGAACTGGGGTCAAGGGGTCAAGGGTGAGAGCGGACAGAGGGAAAAAAAAATAAAAAAAGAGAGCACAGGAGAAGTCAGCGCCATGCACAACCATTTGAGTGGAAGCTCATTCCGAAGAGATCTGCGTCTGAACTCACACACACACACACACGCAAAACACACACAGAGCCGACACCTCTGCTTCAAGTACTCACGGTCCAGAACTTTATGAAATACTGTAGAACTGTGGCGGCAATGAACAGACAGTACACCAGCGAGTAGGCCAGGAAGAGGATGAAGAACTTGTAGTTAGAGAAGCCCACACAGTTGTTCACCCTGCACACACACACAAAATTCATTAACAGTCACCTTATTAGACAGAAATTCAACATTCCAAAAAGGAAGTGAAAATTCTGGAGTATTACAGGCAGTAAAAGGCTCCAAAAAAAGATAAATAGACCCTATTAAGCATTTTCCTATTTATAGGAGAGAGAAATTATTCAATCCACAATGATAAATTGACCAATAATTGACTGAGAGAGAGAAAAAAATAAAAATAAATCAATGGCATTCTTAAGGTCTGGCCACAAGTTTTACAATCGTTGACTGGAAGTGAAGCAAATGTGTCTTACATGTGAAAATACTCAACCTTAATGCTATATCAACGTTTTTATACTATTTAAAGTTTTACAGATTCTATCATATTAAAGGCACACAGATTCACAAACATGAACTGGAACGACAACTACTAGTGGGTTTTAAAGTCTTTTACAAACAAAATCTAGAAAAGCGGCTACCATGTAAATTTGGCCGCAAGATTTAACAACCTTTAATTGCAATTACATCTGTAAGTCCTTTGGTATGTGCAGCTTTGCACCACTACACCCCGACTCTTCTACCCAGGAGCAACACTTTTCATGTCTTGCAAAACAAATTAGATTTAGGTCCAGGTCATTGTAACCCATGATTATGCTTCAATATAAACCAGTCTATTGTAGCTGCCGATGCGTTTAATGGCTCAAGGAGTTTTGGTACTTTTCTAAGGGACTGTAAGAGCAGGAAGCAGATCAGATTTACCAAGGACAGTGATGATCCATCTTCAGCACACACCTTTGCAGCAAAACAAAAAACAAATGGTCAAATTACACAGAGACAAACAAAAAAATAAACGACGACGACAACAAACAAAGAAAGAGTTGATAGGAGAGCAGAATTTCTTGAAGGTAGTCCGGTTCTCTTACATGTCACATGCGGAGCAGTGGTGACACCGGTCCGGCTTGATGACTTGACAGCGGTCGCAATAGCGGATCGCTGCAACGTGATTCAAACAATCTTTCAGTCATAACTGGGTGACTATGAACAACAGTATATCCCTGTTACCAGCCGGGTGACGCGGCCTTACCTCCGGCGCCCGTGCGAGTGTACAGAGGCAGGGTGGAGGCAGCTCTCCACAGGATCTCCTGCTGGGACTCTGGCCTCTCCTCCTTCTCGTAGCGCTCCTTCTCGGCTTTTGGCAGGCAAAACTGGAACGAAGTGGACACGACGCTTTTATCATCCAGCTGGTTTCATCATGGCAGGGGATCAGAAGCATGCAGACAGAAAGGGAATTCTAGGGGATCTTGTACCTCTTTGGAAGGGTTGGCAGGCTTGGTGAAGATGGTCTTCCAATAAGACCACACAAACATGACGAAAGAGACGTGGAAGAAGATCAGGTAGACAACTGGAGGCGGGGGAGGGAGAATGGATCAGTGGGAGAGTAACACAAACCATCCAGTTAAGTGTGCAGACGCAGAACATGAGTTATGGTAATACTGCTGCTACTCAGAATACAGGCCTGATGAGGATACAGTTACAGTATAATTAATGGGAGAAGACTGCAAATAGGTAGTGCTGATTAAGGAGGAGCTGCCGGGCGACAAGCAAGCAAACTTTTCTGTGCCAGCAAGTCTACAGAGTGCATTACAGCAGACTTCAGGGAGATTAATCTGAACAGGATCAGCTCAGTGAAATACCATTCGCAACAAATTAAACACTTTTCATCTTTTGCAGTACTTACTCCGCTCTCCCATCATGGTAATGGTGTCTGTAAGAGATAAAGAAAACATAAATGTTAGAAAATAATCTAAACCAAACATAAACAAAGAGTTTCTTTCTCCACAATAACAAAAAAAACCCCGACAACTGGAGATTCAAAAGATATTTAAATGGCATTTCAGGATGGGGGAAAAAACTCACTCAACCATGGTAATATGCAAGGTGGGACAAGAAAATCCAAGTGAAAATTTACTGAAATTTCCAGTGATGCTCTTTGACCTGGACTTCCAGAAATGTTTTTATGTTCATTTTAAGAAACAATGTTGTTGTTTTTTTTATCTCTATGTAATGTACTACAAAGAATTAAACCCCAAAAAGTTATTATTGGGCCAGAGTCATGATCTTAATAAAGGAAAACTTTAGCCAATTAGTAGCTGATTTAATATTTTATGAATTTTATGTAGAGATGCACAAGACAGATTTCCTAAGTCAAACTTACGAATTCTGATTTGGTTTCTCTAACACATCTCCATTTATTCCTCAAAGCACATAATCTTTAGCCATTTTTTTTTTTATTTACACCCCCAAAACCAGTGTTATTTTGCAGCGTTTTTTGCATTCATGATCAACTTAAAAATGAGCTCAGTTGCCTTGCAACAAGAAGGTTCTGGGTCTGAATCCCTGTCAGGGTATTTTTGCGTTGAATTTGCTTGTTCATCCTGTGTGGGTTAACTCTGGGTACTCCAGCCGCCTCCCACAGCACCAAAACATAACTTATTAGGTTACTTGGTTCCTCTAAATTGTGTGTGAATGTGTGTGTGTGACTGTTTATCCTGTGTGTCTCTGAGATAGACTGGCTACTTGTCCTGAATGTACCCTTCCTCTCATCCAATGACTGCTGGAGGTAGGCATCAGGCTGAGACCCACTACCCCGGCAACCCTGCTAAGCAGGTATAGACAAGTGATGGATGGATCACCAATTGAGGTAAAGTTGGCTGATTTCAATCTTTGGGAGATTGTTGGTGCATCTCTACTCTGCAGGGTAGGGATCACATGGCCTCATTTCAGAGTACAAACATAGCTTCAGCTTGGCCTTTACAGTGGGGCTTTCTAGAATTAGCTCATATAAGTTTTACATAAAATTAAGAGTAATACATAGTAAAATATTAAGCATAAAAGTTAACTCCTGCTTAAATAAAGGGGTCGCAGTCAGACTTAAATCTAACTATTGCTTCTTTCAACTTAAAAGAACAATAAAAACGCACTCCGTTCAAACCGAGCAGAAAACAAGAAATACAAAACCGTCAGTCTTAAAATGCAGCTGGAGAAACCTTATGCGTTCCCCGAAACACATCCTTCCTAATGCAGTACAACCCGACGAGATGTCAGACAAACAGACACGTATTTGTGTGTTCGGAGCCGGCTTGCAGGCAGCACCATTGTTGAGCTGCAGCCCATTCACTTCCTGATGGCAGCAACAGCAGCCACAGCAGCAGCAGCTGTGTGTTTGTGAGTGGACACTACAATGAAAACATGTCCGCCTGAAAAGCCTTTAGGGACGCGACAGAAAGCAGCGACCCGTCTACTTACACAAACAAAGCTCCACCACGTAAGCGTAGTAGGACCAGCAGACGACAAGGGCGATAAAAATCACAGGGATCCAGGCTAAACCCCGTTGACAGCATCTCAGTACGTGTGTGGGCGCCATCTTTCTCCCTCTCCCTGTTCTTCTGGGAGCAGGGAGTGTTCGACGTGAAGACGTCACCGGCACGTAGCCACACAGGAAGTAGTCAAACTTAAATAAATATATACATGGTTATTTATGTTTTAAAACCTTTTTGGACCACATAGGAAGGGAATAAATATCAGCTCTGAAAAGAACATCAAACTTCTCTCTCAACATTTCAGCTTTCACCTCAAGATTGCAGCTCTTTGAACTCCTTATGATGTTTGAATGACTCCAATATCAATACTACTGTTTATCACAACCTAAAAAATTCCAATATCAATACTACTGTTTATCACAACCTAAAAAATTATAGCATTTAGATATTTGACTAAGTCAAAGGGTGTGGGCAAATTTTCAACCTAGAAATTGTAAGAATAACTGACAGCCGATCAGGTTGGTGGTTAAAAATATTGTGCACTGTAAAGAGACAGGAAGGTCACCTATCACATAATAGAAAAATAGTTTAGTTTAAACATTTTATTTAGCTATAAATATGCTGGTTTTATATTATAGTATGGCAGAGTCATAATTGGGCAGTCGACAAATCATATTTTGAAAAATGTTATTCGATTTTTTTTCTTAATAAATTAATAAAGTTTAACTGTGAATTTCCTTTAAATTTGACAAACTATGTAAATTATATGGCATGAACTTCTGGACCTCACTGAGGATTGGGCAGCAGCCTCTACCACTGTTTTTCATAACTACGCCTCTGCATTATATGCCACGGCCCACGAGGGCACCCTTTTTATGTACTTTGACCCAGTACATCGACACATTCATGTGGAACACTATGTTTGACCTGTTCGCTTTCTGCTCTTAATTCCCCTGCACTCGGTTTCCAAAACAGTCTGGAAAGAAAAGTGGAAGTAAAGCGGCGTGAAACCGAAAGCATAGAAGGAAAAAAATGATTTCCGTGAAGATGGAAGTGGACCGGTACTTGTCGCGGATCGGGTTTGAAGGTCCTTCAGATGTGCCCAGCCTGGAGCTGCTCCGCTCGGTTCACACCTGTCACCTGCTGTCGGTGCCATTTGAAGACCTGACGGTGCACAGCGGTGGACAGGTCAGGCTGGACCTTCCGGTCCTCTACGACAAGGTTGTGAACCAGCGCAGAGGTGGCTTTTGCTTTGAGAATAACTCGTTGTTCTACTGGCTGCTGACCCGGTTGGGCTTCCAGGTCACTGTGCTCTCAGGTCAAGTCAAGAACTCGATAACTAGTCGCTACGGCCCCCCGTTTGACCATTTGATCATAATGGTCAACCTCGAAGGGAAACGGTGGCTGTGTGATGTCGGTTTCGGCCCTCCTGGTTTTAGTGTCCCGCTTTCGTTGGATACGTGTGGTCCTCAGGAGCAGGGCCACAGAGTTTACCGTCTCAGAAGGATGGACGACGTGCACTTTCTGGAGTGGCAAAAGGAGGAAAACAGAGGCGAAGATGGGGACTGGACGGAGATCTACAAGTTCACCCTGGAACCTCGGCGTCTGGAGGACTTCGCCGAGATGTGCCAGTATCACCAGAGCTCTCCTAGCTCCATCTTCTTCTGCAAGTCCTTCTGCACAGTGTTAAGACCCGGCGGGAGGGTGACTTACATTGGCCGCAGGCTGATTACCACCACATTCCCATCTGGAGCAACGGGAGGTGGGCTAGAAACCACAACCAGGGAACTTGAAGATGAAGAAATTCCGGCTGTTCTGGCAGAAAATTTTGGCATTGTGCTTCAGTCTCCACTTATTCCAAAGGATGACACAATTACTCCACCCCCAGTTGTGTACTGATTTATGGATGTCATAATTTTTAAGGCAAAAATATACAACTACTACAATTTCTGACGCACCGATGAGGTGCTTCCGGTTGTTACCAATTTTTTGATTTTGAGAATTGTTTTCTAATTAAAAAGACTAAATAGCAAATAAAATAAAATAAAATGTACACAAGAGCAATTGACCTAGGAAGTTATTTTTAATGGACCAGAATAGAAAGATAATAACCATCCCTACATATTGTGTTTTATTATCCTTAACAAAAACTGCAAGGTAGTTTGCATTATGGAACTCAATGCAAGTTATTTTTATGCACATGATGAATTGCAATAATCAACCTAATCTAAGTATATAAACTTAGATTGGGTTTTGAGTATTTGACATGGCAATGACCAATTAACTTAGTGAAAAATTGCAGAAATTGTGACTACAGCTAGAACATTTGGTTAATAATTTCAATTGAATAAGGTTTTACATTTTTGTAATTTAATGATTAGAATAAAATTATGCATCCTAATTTTACCAGATGTCTTTGCTGAGGAATCACAAACACACACACACACAGATTTTGCTGAAAACATACAACAGAAAATGTAAACTGTCACTTTGATTTAATAAATTATACATACAGGTTTTAAGATGTACAATGGTCATTGCATTAATCCACAACTGTCCTTTTTCATAAGACAAAGTCTGCTTCCAAAGTATTTACACATGTACAATTTATGAGGCAGCGCTTCACAAAAAGCAAGGCATGAATGACAATACACATGATGTTTATACCCTCTACAGTTACCCTGTGCAGAGGGGGGTCTACAATGGGTAACTGGTGCAAAAACGTGGCACACATTGGACACAAAGATGTTACTCTGCGATGGGGTTGGAGGATGGGATGGAGTTTGCTCTGCTAGATTTCCGTTCATAGTTGACAAGCCTCTGACCAACCAGGTACCTGCATTGGGAGAATACATGTCAGAATTGAAGTTTTTCTACAACCAATTAGATTTGCTGAAGAATAAAAAGCATTTTATGTTTATATCAAGATATAAAATGCTAAATGTTTAAATAGAAACAAATTAAAATAAGAGTCTTAGAATTTGTTACACAATTTTTTTTTTTAGAATTGTTTTAAAAAAATGACGGAAGACAAACATTCATACTTGTCATTTTTGATGTGCTCATAAAGTCGTTTAAACTGTCTGATCTGGAAAGACAGGATGCCGATGAGTGACACCACCATCAGGAGGAATGGATAGATTCTCCTCTGCATCAGAATCTCCATTTCAGGGGTAACACCTGGAAACAAAATACAAGTATATGGTCTTCACTTTTCTCCTAGTCCTGACTAAAAGTGATCACCAGAATGAGGCCAGAAGTGTGTGGATGATGACAAAAATTAATTAGATGCAAGATGGAATTTGTTCATGGACATTTAGCGAAACTCTGTAGAGGAAGTGAGTGGGAGGGGAAAGGGTCCATGTGCATATGTGAGCCTGTGTATGTTGTTTAGATACTGTGGAGGAGAGAAAGTTTCATATAAATTTAAAGTGGTCTAAAGTGATAAGAATAAAAAGCATTTCTAATACTGACCGACAGCAGGAACCACTCCGGCAGCAATCACATACGGCACACACAGGGACAACAACAGGACTGAGATAACAGGAGCTGCCAGCTTTCGGATTATGAATTGGAGATCAATGTTGCGAATTCCATTTGCATAAACCTGTGAAGAGGTGGAGAGTTAACAGGATTCAGCTCAAAGCTCCAATGAGCAAAAGAAGTCATCTCAGGGCTTTACAGAAAGACAAAATGAACAGGCAATTTAATCTCAGTCAGCAGATCCTTTTTAAATTGGGAAATTTAAAAAGGATCAAATTTATATTTCATATCCATTAATACGCTACCTGCTCAATTACAGCCTTAAGCCACCACTGTGGGCCCATGAGGGTGATGGCTGCAATAATTTTGGCATGGAGAACTCCAAGAGCCCAATCCTGAAAGTAACATCAAGACATGAGCATATAAGAACTTTTTAATGCATGATTAGGTGAAAAATTGGTGAGATGGCAATCTTGTATGCACATGTAATCCTACCTGCCAAGGATAGAACAGAGGTGTTTGGTCTAGAGGTACTCTAAGTGGGGCCACAATCACCAGTTCAAACAGCAGCCCCAGCAACAGTGGGATGACTCCAGCAACCAGCAAAGCCACAACCAGGGTCTTCAGGATCTACATGAGTAATATTATAAACAAAGACAAGGGTGAGCCCACTGTCTTTGACAAAAAATTATATCACTAGATAAAAAATTACAGAGAAGCAACAATCTGACTCTTTTTTCAAAAAATTAATGACATTTGTGTACATTTTCCAACTGATTTAGATACATACTTCCTCCAAGTTTGCAGAAAGTTTAGTTTCATTCAGACTCCAAAAAATACACAATTGCTCTAATACAGTTAAGAAACAAACATTTATAAATGTCTTTTTAAATACGATTGCAACATCACATTTTATAGCACTGATGTACACATTTTTAGCTACATGGGCCAAAAATGTCAGTGTAAAATATTTTTTTTCTTTAAATTGTAAACCACAACAAACAATTATATATAGATTTTTTTTATTCTAGCTGCTCAACAATGAATTAAATGCTTATTTTCTATAAAGCAAGTCACACCACTTTAAAAAGCTAATAATTCCCACTGCTCCTGTTTGCTTATTAAAACTTAGCTTAAGACTCCGCTGCTCACCATGAGTGTCCATTCCTGGACTTTGTGCATGATTACGATGCGTCCCTGTGGCATCCATGCCAACAACACAGTGACTCCACGCACCGAGAGCCAGCAGACGTACAGACCACACGCTGCTGTGTACAGCTCATGGATTTTAGAGTTTCCAGTCCAGAAGGACATAAGCCAACGGCCTGTAAATACTGAAACACACATATGGCAGAGCAATTACTCACATCACAGCCAACTTTGTAGTGGTAAAAGAGGAGAAAAAATGACTCTCCTCACTTATAGTTCAAGAAAGACTTATCATTATGTGTATATATGAAAGAGACAGACCTTTCATTATGGTTTGGGTGGAGTTCAACAAAGTAGTAATTTATCTGTTAGTTTAGTTGTTTGACAACACTCCTTACCTGGTAGAGTTAAGCACACCAGACTGGCCAATAGGAGAGTGATGCACATGAAAATAATCAGGAGCACAATCTAGGGAACAGAGGACAAACAACGTAAGTAACTTTCATACTTTACAATAATTGCATAGAAGTCTTCAGAAACATATAATTTCTTTACATTTTAAAGTTCAAATAGGATTGAGTGTGCTAGAGATGATTGTAAAGCATGTTAAAATCACAGGACTGTCTCACTCTGAAAGGGAAGCGCAGGGGTCGGTGGTATGGCTGGAAACCCACTGGCCCTCCCTGCTGCAGGATGGCCTGATGTGCTGCATGCAGTCCTTCCCCAACAGCTGGGGCTGGGTTGTTATTGTTGTTATGAGGACCGTGGGGAGGATTGTTATTGTTGTTATTGTTTGCAGGCTGGTTGGCATCATTGTCCTCCTGTTCACCGAGGAGATAGGAGTGGAGGTCTCTGCAGACAGAAAGGAGAGGTTGATCAGCGGCAGGAATAAAAGGACACCATATGTTGCTAGTTGTTGACATACCCTGATGTGTCTGTGGTAGAAATACAAAAAAAAAGATTTACTTGAACGCATAAAGTAGTGTGTAATTGTAAAATGGAGGGAAACAGATGAAGTTTTCAATTTTTTGTAAGGTCTGGTGTATTTGTATTCCTCTAATGTGTGTTAATGGCAAGAAATAATGTGTGTGTCAAAAGCTGATAAGGACTTTCCTCACACAAGTCAGCAAACTGTGACTACCTCGTTCAGAAAAGGCTAGGTATGGCCAAAAGATGCCTCGGTCACATCTTGAATTGTTTTGTGAAAGGGGCTCATGGTTGTCCATGGAGACAATCAGTCCAAGGTGATGTGCAAAGTTTAACCACAAGTTGGATTTTGCATGTAAATGTAAACCTTAGTCTCTTTTGCCAAACTACTGATGAGAATTATTATGACTTGGTTAATGCTCTTCATGAAAGCCAGATTTTGTGATGCTTTAACCGGAGCTGTGAATCTCTACAGTTCCTCCAGATTTACCATTGGCCTATCGGCTGCTTCTAAGATGATACTTTGCTTGCCTAGCTTGTCAGCCATGTTTTGATTGGTCTGCAGTTGTGCCAGACTCTTTACATTTTCTGGTGATGAACTGAACAGATTGCGACCAGATGTTTAAATCACCGCCTAATTTTGCTTCAAACATATCCACATCTTTATGATTTTGATTACCCACCAGCATAGTTGAGCAAAACCAAAACATTCACAGAACAGCTGTGTTTATAGGGAGTAGGGCTAAATTACAAACTGATCAATTCACTTCTTTAACTTTCCCTCAACTTCAGAACTTTGCACTAGTTTGTCACCTTAAATCCCAAGGTGACAACATGAGAAAAAATTAAAAGTGATAGAAAAGGCCGTTGGAAAGCACTGTACATGTTGATTAACATTAGTGATGAGCACACAAACTATCAACATTTTAAGTATTAATGCTGTTCAGGATTTGACTTACAGTAAATACCCAGCACTGACTGTCCAGGCTCTGACCAGACCTTTCAGCCACTGGCGAGTGTGTCCTTGCTCTAACAGGGCAGGGAGGACAACCTGAAGTAATAAGAGCTCCAGAGACAGCTCACTGACAGGGGCGTCACTGAAAGACAAGATGTAAAATAATTACAGAATGACTTGATGGTGTTCTCCAACTAATTTACCAGAATATTTATTCATTTCTAAAGCACACAGACACATTCAAAACAAATAAGTCGCAACAGATGTTTTTGTCCAGCCCCTTGTTGACCATACTCTCAACATTTCCTTTTTTGTTCTCAAACTTAAGAGAAGAAGTTGTGCATTTCTGCCTGAGAAAGGAAGTGGTTTGTTAAAGAACAAGTTGTATTTCTGTAAAATGTGTTCTAAAATTTTGCTTTGCTTGCCAGTTACCTGTAGAGCATTACGTTGTACGGGAGAAAAGTGGGCATCAACACTTTTATAAGTCTGATTGGCAGCCACAGCATCAGCAACACAATTGAGCCAAAGACCACCACAGACAGGATGAACCGCCGCAGGTGTCTGTAGATGGGTAAATGAATCATTTCCTGTACTGGGTTGAAGTCCGGGTCATTGAGGTTTCTTAAAAACCAGAGCACTCCGGGCCTCAGGACCTGATGGAGATGGATTTTATGTTAACATCAATTTAATGTGAAATGACTGTAAGCTGAAATACACAAAAACAGACCAGGTCTCACCTCTCTTAGAAGCAGAATGAAAGACGCAAAGTAAAACACGTAGACCATACCCACAAGCCAGTGCAGGAACATGGTGGTGCCAGGTGCTGACTTGAAACTCATTTCTCTATCTTTCAATGAGGCGTCAAACATTTCCTGCAGACAAAGACAGTAACATTAAAAAACAAAAAGAACCCTAATCCCATTTTGGGTTTAATAAATCAGTCTTTCAATGCATTAACTCAGAGAATTAGAATTTCTTCCATCTGATACACAAGCTACTACTGCAAGTAGTCATTTTAAGGTTCATAAAACTCAGAATACAGAAAGCTTTGCTTTTTATAATCTAAATTTGGCCTCTAAAGCAAACTACCAAATACTCTTAAGCATAAAACAACATGCAAGATATCAGGAACAGAATCAGATTAAGAGTCTTACCAAAGAGCAGATGTCGAGCCACCAGCCACAGATCAACGGGAAAACTCCAATCTCCACGACAACCAGCAAAGAAACCTTTGACAGAGCATGTTTATTTCAGTCATTTTAATTCATTCAATTATATACACATTCCTTTCATTCCAATACCAGTTATAATGCATGGCTGCAGAGTTAATTCAGTTCATAATGACAAGTTATCCAAAGATTGCATCGAATCCTTTCTGAATTAAAAGAAATGACTGTACCATCAAAAAAACAAACATAAACCTGAATCATGTTTGATTCAGAAGAACTGCTGTAGCTTTATGAAGTGGAAAAGTTCACAGTGGTTTCAATTATATAGTGTCATATCACACAGTACATGTGTATGGGAAAGTGTACAGTCAACACAAGAACACCAAGCATGCAAATATCACGAGGCAACCACAAAACTGGTCTGATAAAAGTATGCAGCGTATGTGAACAGTGTGTTTTAATAACTATGAGAATGCACTATAGAGAAGCCAACTGGTGAGGGGATATGAATAAAACAATACAAAGAGCAGAAGCTCCTGTCATGGATAAGAACTGTAGAATGCGTTGTCATTTCTATTGTGTTGTACTTTAAGTTGCAGCCTACCACAACTGGAAAACTTGTGGAAATAGATATTTTCCCACCATTTATTATAGAAGGCTGCCCTTAGGATTTGTCAGGGTTACTCAGTTGCATTTAAAATGGTAAGGTAAATAAACCAGAGATATTGTATAGAAGAATGTCCAATATCATAAGAATTTAACACCTATAAAGACACTGACTACGCTCTGTTTATTCTAAGAATACAATAAAACTGCACAATAAATAACTTTTTCTATATTCCCACTTTGTTTATATTAGAAAAAAAAATATTCAGCCCCGCGTTGCTGTAGAAACACAGAAAAGAAGTGCATGTTTCCATGTACAAGTATAAAAAACAAAGCAGAAAGGCATTCAGAAAGGTTACCTTGACAACAATGTAGCAGACTCCCAGGAGACGCCGGGAACGTTGGAACCTGACCAAAGCAGCAAGTCCCTAGAATATCCATTAAGGATATCTTTCGGTTGATATTTTCACAAAAACATGGCCTAAATTAATCTATTAGAATTTATTTTGAATATTAAACATTTTACATCGGGTATTGATCTTAGAACAAAGGATACATGGCACAGGATGAGAGTCATGGCCAGCAGTATGTAACCCACAATCGTCGTGATTAGGCCCTCAAAGTGAGATGCTTGGACCTAAAGTATAGTGTCACCAACAACAAAATATTAAATACTACAGCATTCATAACTGTGTCTTATAGTGGGATAAAGAAAAGGTGGAGTCTTACATATTCCTCAAAACCGAGGCCCACAACAGAGAAGTGTCCAATGTGGTAGGGACAAAATGCTAATAAGCAAAGAGCAAAAGTGTACGGTAAATCTTTTGTAACAAAAAAAAACAAGAGTATTATGGTTAAGTGCAGTTTATAATGATGCTTGCTACACATCTTTGTCTCAGTCGACTCACCAAATACCAGAATAAAGAGTGTGTTGAGAGACACCACCCAAAACACATGCTCCTATTAAACAAAGACAAGTAGTGTCAAGAGGAAAAGCTTTTGTTGGACCTCATAAGTAATTATTAATAAGATAATAAACAGATCACATAGAAATGTAGTGTAAATATAAATTACCAGAAATACAAGGGAACCATCCAGACCAAGCATCTAAATGGGAAACAACAGTTACAAGTCAATGTGGTACAGGTTGGTGTTTTAGACGAAAAGGATTACTGATTTTATGCTATTACCCTTTCCCATGTGAGTTCCTCTGCTGCTCTGTCCCACTCCAAGGCATTCCAATTCATGTCATCTAAAGCAAAAAAAATGTAAAACACTCAAATGAAGCAAATATTATTATTTTGTCACTATTTTGCAGAAAGATATCTGCAAAGGAACTAAGATATAAAGGTGAAAAGAAATTTGTCTTCAGAATTGACAAATGTATAATAATAAATTGTTCTGCAAAAATTTCAGCTCCAAAATATGTCTTGTTAAAAAAACAATACATATTTATTCCTGATGAAAAATTCTGCATTTGTAGCCGCAAATACAGAACATTTGTATTCGCTGCAACAGAGCAAATACAAATATTTTGCTTAGACTTTCGAAATAAATATATTTTGGATCGCAAAATCTACCGCTTCAAGAAAAGCTTTGCTGTTTTACAGAATAATAACATAAACTTTTCCATGGTGCATGGTGAGACTTATTTTTATTTTTGGACGCAACTTATCAAAACTAACAACTTGGTAATAAGTAAAGGTCACAATTGCTCTAGTTTTAAGGTCAAAATTAAGCAAAACTTGTTTTTCTGTTTTACTTGAAGCATTAATATATGATAAATTATACGGAAACCTTGAGCTCCATTATTGGCCTCTCCATCTTCAGCAGGTGCACCCTCTTCTTCCAGCTCAGGGTCATCAGGCTGGTCTGGAGGGCCATCCGGGGGTTCAGGCTCAGCCTCATTTTGAGCCGGAGGATCAGCGGGGTCTGGCTGGGCCCCAGGGGGCTCATCAGCTGCTCCCTGACCTTGAGCTTGACCCTAAAGGTGAAATATTGGACCAACGGGACTATTATATCCAAGGTTATTGAATTTATTGAATGATTCGATATCTGACTAACTGAAGAATGAGAAATCATAATATATATAGTTTTCACTATTTATGTTGGATGTTGTCTGGAATGATTAGCATTTGCAGTTAGTGAAAACATAAATTATAACCCGCACTTTATACTATCTAAGTAGCCAAGAAACATACAATTGTTATATTAGTCTATAAGTTTCTAATGTCCACTTTTTTTATACATGAAGTTGTGTACCTCATTGGCTTGTCCAGCAAGGTTAGGGGGCGGAGGCTGGTGCTGTTCCAACCACTGGGGGGCGCCACCGTGGACAATCTGCTCTCTGAGCCACACCAGACTAATGAATGCACACAGAGTGCAAGTGACTACAAAGCAACCCTGAAGGCAGTCTGCGAGGAGGTTGTCTCTGCAAAAACACAACAGAAATATATAAACAGAAGTATATTAAAGCAAACAACAGCAACTAAACTGTTCAAAATTCAAAACAGGGAATTATCCGTTTATAGGAAATGATCTCTTCTTACGTAGAGAGCATGTCCAACGGCAGTGTCAAAAGAGAGCTCACAGAGCCGGTAAAAAGACACTTATAGATGCGACCTGAAAATAAAGAGATCACAGTATTAAACAAGTTTTATCCTTATAAATTTTAATTAGATTTTTATTAATACAGTTTTTGAACTGATTCAGTCATTCTGTTTAATGATATATAGAATGACTTATCTCGTTTCTAAAGGTGTGAGAAGCTAAAGGCTGCATCAGTTAAAGGTTAAATAACTTATCAGTCGATTAATCCTGGTGAAGCTTTTCCAATAGTAGTCTCCTGTTGATTTGATTACACAATAGGTGTGGTACAGTGGTTGTGAGGTAATCCCTGTTTTGGACTGTGATGATTCCTGTGCGTGCCTCTGTTGGTTCTTACCGCCCTGGGTACACCTTCAACACCTACTAATTTACTAACGCTCACACTCCAAACTTTAATTAATTGGTTCATTTGTTTTGGGTAAAATCTGAATCACTTTAAGGAAAAAAAATAAACAAACAAAAAAATAATAACCTGCCAAAAACATTTTTGTTTCCCTTTCTTGTCAATTTTCTAACAAGGCAAGTTATGACAAAATACTACTTACATGCAGTGAGAGGAACGACTCCAAGCCATGCGAAGGCAACCAGCGTGTAATGGAACCAGTAGCGGATGGCTGTACCCACACTGGTCAGCAGGCCAGCACAGATGTCCTGGACGGGCAGACGTGAGGGCATATCTGGGGAGTAGACTGAAGTGGGCAGAAGAAGAAAGTTAGATTTCTTGACAAGAGTAAAACATTCTGTTTACAATTATACTGTTTGAATGCATGAATCAAGCTAAAGAAATATCACTAATAATAGGGCCTAATGCTGTGAAGTGCTATACTCATCTAGTAAACATGTTGAGAACTAACATTCTAATGGATGGACTTACTTGGTGTGAAAGCAAATCTGTGCTTGCATAATTCACAGTACTCCTTCCTGCTGTGTTTCAGCCACTGGACCAAACTGCAGACGTTAGAAGAAAAATAAATACATACAAAAAAATGCCAGAGATCCCTGAAATATCATGTACAGTACTTCTATTGACAGAAAACCAGGACATCTAAAAACAGAAAATATTAGGTGTATTGGTATGTTGAAAACACTCTCAGCTTGATTAGTTCATAAATTTCTGGTTTAACTTAACATTACCTTGTTTTATTATTATTGAAAAAAGTTGCTCAGATCAGATTTAAAGGCCTACTGAAGACACCTGCCTCATTATTCAAGAATATAAAATGTTCACCCAACACAATCAGGCTTTAATGGATTCAATATTTGAATAATGCAAAAGGTTAACCAAAATTCCTCTCTATTAAAAGGTATCTATGTCAATTGTTAATTTAGACAAAATTTTGAAAAATATAATAGGTATCGGACCAGAGGATTCAGCCTGACACATACCATTCCTGGTGGATGAATTTGATACTGCCGGTGCACACACATGGATGGTACAGGGGTTTGTCTGGGGTCCCCTCAGAGCGACACACACGGCAAATATCCGCTGAGAAAAAAAACAAAAAAAAACACAGAACGTGAGACAGATTGATATTGCTGGAAATAGAAACAATTACTAGATCTCAACGTTATATATATAACGTTAACATAATAAGGTTATGTTTTTAGTTTACTACAGATGGGAAGCTCCTAGCAGAATATCTGTTAGACACTACAGGCTGGCAACCCTTGCAGATAAGCAATGTGCAACGGAAAACCAGCTCATATAAATCTGCTATATCTGTAATACTCTTTACTGCCAAACAAACCCGTGTTTTTAAATGAATTTCTTCAGTTGCTTCTATTATTACTTATTTATCATCGTTTCAATTTAATTACTCTTCTCTTTTTTAGACGTTTTCTTTTTAAAATGTATTTTCTTCTAAATCCCTCTCCTATTTTCTAGTGTGTTTTTCCACAGAATTAATTAAAAGCAACTAAACCTTATTGCAAATACGTTGATATCGACATTATCATACTCTGAGAACGATGCTAACTTACAACAGGAATATATATATAAAAAAACCCATCCTGGATCAGTAAGTACAATTTCCCCAGTAGAATTCAAGTAAGTATTTCATTATTAATTGATTGATTTATTAAGTGGATTAAGATATAGATCTAGGCAGTGTACTTGACTACTATGCAAAGCTAAGCTTAAGGACAAATAACAGTAAAGTGATGACATCATCCGTAATTTCTGCTGTTGTTTTTTTCCAACGCTCTCAACATCAAATACATTTCAGTCAGATCTACTATCACGCAGAGCTTTGTTACACTAAAATAGCATTTGATATAGGTCTCATGCCTTCTGGAATCTACCTCACACTTCACTGACAGCCGCTGCTAATCATCTGCCATTAGGAGAGCTGCTCGGGAGCAGCAGGTTTGTTTCTAAAAGATGAATTTCCGAAGCAGACTGCTGTTAACCACCGATTCAAAAGCAACAAGAGACTCACCTTCTTCGGCAGTGTCCATGTTATTGACTAAACACCGATTACTTTCTCTAATAGGGTGGTAGCCTCGTACCGTGAACCCATTAACGACACAGGCAATATCGCCGAGCTAGCTGTGTTAAGCTAGCGACACGACTGTATCCTACGGTTCGGATGCATTGGCAGTCGTGAAATGGTTTCCCAGCAGAAAACACCGAAGTGCTTGTTGTCTTCTATCCTTTCACCTTGAACACCTGAACTCTGGTGTGGAAAATGTTTCTATTCCACAGCAGACCGAAACTCTGGAAAATTGTGTTGCTAAATCGAGAGCTTGGATCTGGACGACAAACGGCTAATTGCTAAACGGAACAGCGCATGCGTAAGCGTTACGGCATTGTTCGTAACTGAGTCGCTGCTGTTTACCAGCTCGTTTAAATGAACGACAGAATCTGTCTATTGTGAAAGGCTTTTAAATGGAAAAAAATAAAAATAGAGAAATGTAAATGTCGTAATAAAGTAGTGGATATGCAAGCAAAAGCAGAGCGGGTACACTTAATAGAGCAGATTAGTTCATTCTGTGCGGAGAGGGAATGAATCTAATGCAATTTTAACGAATTTGCACATGCAGTTTAGTATTACTTTCCTGGAAAAGTATATATGTTTTACATGTGCGTATTTGTACATTTACTAATAGAACCGTACCAGAAGAGGGCCAAATTATAATCGCTACACAAGAGATATGTTTGTGAGCCGGACGAGCCGAATCTTATTGGTTAGCTGAGCCAAATGGTTAGGATACCAGAACAGGGCCAGAAAGCCCATCCCTGCCGCTGTCAAGCTTGTGTCATGACTGTTTTACTTCATTACACTGTATCCATTACTACGGCATAAAATCAAACAAAACAACAACTATCAATAAAGATAGACTAACATTTTACTATTTAAAGACAGCTATGTATAGGTCTTATTAAAATAAAAATGTCTCCATTAGGACAATTTTTGCTAGGTTTCTCTCAGATGATGCTTCTAGAAAGGTGTCCAATTTCAGGTAATAGCGCCACCTACTGGAGGATACTTGTACAAGTTCCGTGAAGCTAAAACCTGGGCGTCTTCTGTCTCTCTTCCCGAGCAGATAAAAGATGAATTCTTCTTACCGCTGTAATTCTAGGCTCAGTTAATTAACGGAGATGCAAAAATTATAAAGACTCTCCTTTGTGTTTTTGTTTGCATTTCCAGGTATTAATTTTTAACCTTTTTTAATCTTATGCAGAGATTTTTTTTCAAATAATTTTGTATTACATAAAACCACATTCCTTGGATCTTTTCAATTTCTCTTCCAACCGCATAAAAGATATAAAAACATATATCTTATTTCCAAGAGAAATTAGCTATGAGCTAATGTAAGTGAATGAGACTTGAATGACACCTGACAGTGTTTTTATCGAGGATAGTTGCGAGTAATCTGTTTATAAATTAATTGTTTTGACAGTAATAATTACAGAATCACTTATTCTCAATGAAAAGGCACCGCTGGGATTTGAACCCAGGATCTCCTGTTTACTAGACAGGCGCTTTAACCAACTAAGCCACGGCGCCGTTATGTAAGACATTATACAGGCTACACAGGATTCCAGAGCTGAAAACTGGAATCATGACCCTATTAGATATCTGGCAGCTGGTTTCTTTTCCATCAGAAAAATGGCCACAAACAGAGGAAGAGAAGTTGGATGTGGAAGTAGCAAAGTACTGATGAACATTGTACACTAACAATATCCTTGTGTTACATAGAACAAAAGAAGAGTTGGCTATATCATGTCAAGATTCTCATCAAAATTTAATAAAATTGAAATGAATAATTTCTTAACAGGATTTTAAAATGCACACAAATTGTAGGTCTGATATAATGCAGCTTGCATGACAAGATTTGCTTGTTTTAGGACTGTTTATACATGTGGAGTGCAATGAAGTGAGTTGTTAACTCACTGTAATAATGCAATCAATGCATTTCATTGGGAACAAAACTTTGTACAAGTCAACTGCCTTACTGTGACATTAGACATTGCTGAAACAATCTTGGTCCTGTGATCATGTTTTGAGATTTCTAAAACATGCAACTTTAAAACTCTTATGACCAGAAAATGTTTATCGACATAGTAAAGGAGGTGTTCCCATTCCTGTTGCTTTTCAGTACTGTTTACCAAAGAGACCCTGTGTTCAAATCCTGTCAAGGGATATTTCTTTAATCCACCTTTCTTTCAAAGACAAAAAGATGCATGTTAGGTTAACTGGTTTATTTTCAATTCTTCTCAGGTTCAACTGTGTGCATGGTTGTCTGTTCTTTTCTGCCTCTGGGATGGACTGGCAACCTGTCCAGTGTGCCTTGCCACCAACAGCATCTGGTGCCAGCCAGGCCTGTTACCAATGAGGATTAAAACAATAGAAATATATACAGATGTCAGTGCCTGTGATACAGTGCCCTTTAAAAGAAATAACTTTATTCTAAAAGTTTCATTGTCACCATGCAACTAAAATGGTACCCTGGAGCCCCAAGAAAAATAACAAATTATGCACAAAACTTGTTTTACTTATTTTTAGAAAGTTTGAGATAGTGATTGAACTTTGATAAAGTTAGACTCTGCGAGAACAAATGGGCTTAAAAAAACAAATTAATAAAATACCAATCTTTTTATTATCTTTTATTGTCTGTAAACTTTGCAAAAATATCTCAATGTTCAATGAAAACAGACAACATTTTTTAGTATAAGAGAACTGATTAATTTTATTGAGAAGACTAAGAAGATTTGAGATACAGAAATATAATTTAATGTAAAATATGATTTCCGCATGATGATAACAGAATTGGTTATAGGCACTTTAGAAGTTAATTTTATCCTTAACTGCTTTTGTTTGGTGTGACAGTACTTCTTTCTACATAAATTGGGCAAAATTGATCATTGATCTTCAGTTTGAATTTCATGTTAATCTAAATTTTCCCTTTTCAGTTTCTGCAAAGCAAACACTTGACAAACATCAAACACTGAAACTTTCTTACATTACAACAAAATGGAATTTATTTTGTAGTATGAAGAAAAGAAAAGTGCTTTTATTTTGAAACCAACCACAAGAAAGTCTTGGCAGGTAGATGTTTGTCACGTGACCAGTTATCTATCCTAGTAGCCCATTCATTGCGTCTCAGAGTCTGCAAGCCTCTCACATTAGCGATTACTGTACCATACTTTGGAAACCCCCAGGACAATACGGTATGTGTCTAAATTAGTGCAAGCTGATTTTGAAAAAACTACCTGAATGCTTAAAAATCCGTATAATTCTCACATTTTTGGAAAATAAGCCATTATTAGCCATAAAAATCGTTTGAGGTTTTCTTGCAAAATGCTTCGCCACTGTTGCGTAACATAGAAACTTTTACCATAATGATCCTAAGTGAGCAACTTCGTTACAAAACTTGAGCTCTCCTCATTCCACCGTGGTGGCATAAATTAAGACTTAAAAGGCTTAAATCGCAGATTTCATATAAGCTTTGATATTAAGTGACTTCGATAGTGACAATAGGCGTTGCCAGACAGTTACGAAAGCTGTCTGGCAAACTGCTTTATTTTTTTTTTTAATTTTTTACCGTAAATACTTAAACATGAACAAAATACGCAATGCAGTTTTTCTGTTGCTTTTCATCATGATGTTGAAACTCCTAGTAACTGATTAAGGCAATAAAATGAGATTATAATTTTAAAAATTAACATAGGAGAATGGTAAATATGTAGCTACAAAAATTATATAGAAGAATTTATTTTTTTGCTGTGGGAACTGCTCCTTTGGTCTCTATTTTCTCTTTTACTTTATCTGTAGTAGCTTGTAAAATTTACAAAATTTTATTTTTCCATTTTTAAGTGATTGACATAAAGAGCATTAGGATAAGAAGACTAATTGAAACAAGGTTTTTCTACCAAATGCTGTGACATCTTGTTCCACAAGTCATTAACTTTTCACATTAATTACACCAACATATTCATTAGGTCATTTAATACGTTATTCAGTCTGCCACTGTTTTCATTAGAAATTAATAGACACAATAGAATACATTTGTCAGTTTTATTCCAGTTATGAAATGTTTGATTGTGGTCGGACAAAAGATTTGCCTAGTCACCTTAGCACAGTGATCTGAAAAGCATGTTGATTGATGAGAGGAGTGGCGACTGACTTAATCCGAATTCAGCAGATAACTCGATAGAACCAAGTTACTTATTCTTTATTAAAAACCACATAGGTCATGTAGTCACAATTATTTTAAAAAGTCATTCCTGATCTTTAAAACTGATTTTCAAATTTAAAAAGGAATTCAACTAATAGAGAGCCAAACGTGTATCAGATCAATTAATAATTAAAACTTAATTTATGTCAAACTTTAAATGAAGCCTTAAAGGAATACATAAATAAATAAAATATTAAATCTCTAATTATTAAATAAAATGTAATTTTAATTTATATAATACACATAATTGAAATATGAATGTGTTATAATGTTAAAATCAGTTTTAAAAACACTTCAGGACCTAATAATTATAATGTAGATGAACTTTTCTGAAACAATTTACCATAAACTATATTAGCTCCATAAATACAGCTTATTGACTAATCAACTGCTGGACCTTCTTAATAGCACAGTTATTCACAGACTTTAATAGGTAAGACTGACAGATAATAATATCATGGTGTGCTGCAAAGCTGGACTGGATAATTATTCTTTAGCAAGTGAAATAACTGTTCATTATTTTAAATCAAAGTTAAATTAAACATGAATAATTTCCCAATTGAATTCTTCAGTTACATAGCCAATAAATGATTCCATGATATATAGATAGCAAAAATGCATTTTATTTTCCCAAATTAATCCATGGTCACACTGCATATTTCCTTAGTCCTTAGGTGTTATGCCCTCTTTACCTACAAATATTTGTTCTGACAGAACAGAGACACTTTCAATCTCCATCATACTGTGTCTGTGTGTGTTATTAGATGGCAAACGAGGCCAAGCCATGTCCCTGTGATATTGGTGACCGGTCTGATTACGGAGGGCTGGGCAAGGAGGTCCAGATTGAGCACATCAAAGCATACGTAGTGAAACCCTCCGCCGCATCGGACAAGGCTGTGATTGTCATCCAAGACATCTTTGGATGGGAGCTTCCCAACACCAGATATATGGCTGATATGCTGGCTGCCAATGGATACACGTGTGTAAATGTCACTTCTGTATTTTAACTGAGAAATGCATCAGGATTGTTATATTATTTGCCCTGATAGTCATGTTCCACTTTTTGTCCTGCGCAGTGCTGTTTGTCCCGACTTCTTTGTCGGGAAGGAACCTTGGAGTCCAACCAAAGACTGGTCCACATTTCAGGAGTGGCTTAAGGATAAAAAACCAACTGACATTAACAAGTGAGTACACTTTCAGTTCAGCTTATCGAGATGGACTCTTATTGGGCAGTGCTTGTCTTGAATCTTTAACATCATACATGAGTCTAATAGTTATTTCCTTCTCAGAGAGGTTGACGTTGTGCTGAAGTACCTGAAGGAGCAGTGTGGAGCCAAGCGCATTGGAACAGTGGGCTTTTGCTGGGGAGGAGTGGCAACACATTACTTGGCCTTGTTATATCCTGAAATCAAAGCTGGAGTGTCTGTTTATGGTACGTCGTTTAACCAGCAGAATATATACAGTAGTATTGTTTACCTAAGTTGGATTGAGAATAGGGTTTACGTGTTACTCTGCAGGAATAGTTCGTGAAAGAGAGGACAGGTATTCACTGAAGAGCCCGACACTGTTCATCTTTGCAGAAAATGATAACGTCATCCCTCTAGATCAGGTCAGTGTGTTGTTTCTGACTTTTACTTGTGATATTCCTTGACATTTTTCTCAGTTTGTAACCAAAAGATTCAGTGCATATTAAAGTTTTATATAATAGATCAACCTAACGTGCTATTTTTAGTTGTTGTAAAAATACAGCATACCTTTGTATATACCTCCCCCTCTTACCATCTATTAATGATTGTAGAAGTATAAAAATTGCAGTAGAGGAGTGCCATTGTTTTTGGAAAAGATTTATGAAGTACCCTTCAAAATAATGTACAGCTTTGCGTTGCTTTATCACCTAAAATTCTAACGTTTAAGACTTCTATGTGACAAAATGCAAAAAAGTTCTAAGGTATTGCACATATACTGTAGCAAGACATTGCTACAGTATATGTCTTGCTTTTTGAGTATGTTGCTTTTTCATACAACATACTCATGTTGTGTGCTTAAACAAACTTGTTCTTTCACTCATTAGGTCAGTGCCCTGGAAGCAAATCTGAAAGGGAAATGTACAGTAGACTTCCAGTTGAAAGTATTTCCTGGACAGACCCATGGCTTTGTCCACCGCAAGAGAGAGGACATCAATCCAGCTGATAAACCCCAAATTGAGGAGGCCAGAAAGGATATGCTCAACTGGCTCAATAAATATATCTGAACATGTAAAATAAATCAAAGTTGCACTTAAGCTGAAAATAGTGCCTTAAAACACATAATCAGATTAATATGGGTATTGATTGGTGGGTAATGTAACTTTGTGGTTGATATATCATACACATGTATTTTTTTAATGTCTGGTTGAAAGTATAATTTATTTTAACCAATAAATCATGAATGTATGCCAAAAACAGACTGAATGCAGTACAGAAACACTATAAACACAGTAACAAAATATACTCAATGAAATGATCAGATTTTTAATACCTATATTAAAAATCTGTAAATGGTGAATGTACCCAATGAGCAATAATTGAATGTCAATAAAAGTGAAGCACAAGGAAATTTCATCAGTCAAATGTTTTATTGGCGACTTTGTAACGAATAAAGCTTGGACATGTTGTATCAAACGATAAATAGCAATACGCAGTGCGATGTGGACATGGAGCTCGAGGAAGTGCCAAAGACCTCTGAAACAGCTCACACATTTAACCCCTCCAGAGCACACTTGAGCTGCTTTCCTTCAGTTGGGGAGCTTCAGTCTTCGCTCTCTCCTGGGTTTCGGATGTCATCTATCTTTAGGATCATCTTAACCACCTGGGTAGCCAAAAGGATCTGCTGCTTCTTGCCAATCAAGGTTTCAATAACATGTTGCTGCTTCATGTCTGTGCAGGATGAAACAAAGCCAATTAAGCTAAATGAGGGCTTGAAGGTTTTCTCAATTAATTCATGTTGGTAGACAAAAATAAAAAAATCTATATTTGTTTCTCAAATATCCAGATCAAAGAACAAAGCACAAACGCCTTACCATTGGTGTTTTTGTTCAAGCAGTCGATGCCAAGGAAAGGGTTGTTGTCCTTTACTTGTCTGGCTCTGACCTCGGTCATAGTCTGGATGGGGCTGAGACCGCTGTTCTCAGCCAATGCCATCGGGATGACCTCTAGAGCATCAGCAAACGACCTCATGGCATACTGTTCCAATGATGGGCACTGTTGAAGAAAACCGATGTAAGTACAAAACAGTCGTAAGTGTCAACATCAAGATTTTTACATCAATCGTCTAAGTCGTACCTTATCCGCCGCCTGGTTCACAGCGAGAGCACATGCAATCTCTGACGCTCCACCGCCGTAAACAACACGGTTGTCTCTGACCAAATTGCGAATTACACACAGAGCATCATGGAGCGCACGCTTAGCTTCCTCGATGATCTATTATCAAACATGAAAGGGTGGATTAAAACCAACATGCGTCAAGGTAAATACGTAGTTTACAGGGTGAGGAATGGTAGGTGCTCACCATTTTGTTGCCACCACGGATGAAAATGGTTACGGCCCTGGTGTTTTTGCATTCTGTGATCACCAGCATGTGGTCCTTGGTTGTGCCAAAGGAGATTTCCTTCACTAAGCCGGCGGTGCCCAGCTTTTCTGGCGTCAGCTCACAGAACCTCGGCACAATCCGCCCCCCGGTGGCTATCGCTATCAACTGCACCAAAAACATAAAACATACCGAGTAATTAGTAAGTAATATACTCGATTTAATGGGATAATCAACTTTAACCATTTCTTACTTCAATCTCTGGCCCACCAACCCAGCGCACGGCAGGCAGCTCGTTTTGCAGCAAAAGGTGGTTCGCCTCATCATCAAAACCCCACTGGCAGATGGCCAAGTTAGCGCCAGTGCTTTTAACCTGAAATAAACACACACATACATTGTTTGCACCAAGTGAGTTAATCAAACATTTAGGTCATTACGACAATCAGCTCTAGCAACAATCTAACGCAGGACAGTAATTTGGGGCGTTTACCTGCTGGATCATCTCTTCAAACTTTTCTTTTTCATACTTCTGCAGGGCTTTGTAGTCCTCAACTGAGGTCACATCCAACTTATGCTTGGTCTTTGGCTTTGGAGGCTCAAACGGGCAGGTCAAGATAGCAATTTTAGCATCTTTTAGAGCCTTATAAAAAAGGAAGAAGGAAACATTTGCCTTGTTACGATACAGCTAAATCAGTTGCAGGTAATCAAATTGATCTTCATCTTATTTAACTTATTCTTAATTTGATTTTAAAAATTGCAAATAATTTATATTTCATCTTGCTGGAGGGAAATTAGAAGCAGATAATTACAAGATGTTTAACAAAAAAGACAGGAATCTTCTCACAATATCATTCATACAAATTTATACCTTGGGCATCTGAGGGTGGCTGAACTCTTTGTCAACTATCACACCCTTGATGAGCTGTGTGTCCTCCAGTTTTCCTCCTACTTTCCCTTCCACCTTGATGAGCTCAAAGTCTACATCCTTCCTTTCCATGTCAGCCACAGTGAGGATGGCATTCACGGCAATCTCTGCCATCTGTCTGTGGCACCGGTTAATTCTAGAAAACAAGAAAAAAAACATTCAATATAACTAACAGGCTTGATTATGTGAAGTTATGAAATAAAAAGATCTCCCACAAATGTTACTGTGAACCCAAAAACCTTACGACTTACACTTTTGATCCCAGTGTTGTCATGGCAGTCTGGATGAGAGGTTCGGTGTTGTTGGGGTCACAGGGAAAACTTTCAGCCATTTTGTCTAGTGTCTCTATAGCAATACGTGCAGCCTGGTCGTAACCATCGGAGACCCTGATGGGGTGGATCCCTCGGTCCAGCAGCTGCTCGGCCTGCTCGAGCAGCGCTCCGGCCAGCACTGAAACAAAATAAAAATGTCTAAGTTAAAATTTACCATCTAAAATTAGATGCTAAAGTCCCATATTCGATTCTCAAACTGAGTAATTTCTGGCATGTCTTCCCCATCTTAGCAAACCTTCTTCCTATCAAGCTAAAAACCAAGGAAGGCCACTAACGCCATAAAAACAAGACAAAAACACATAGTTGACATGTACATTATATGAATATGCTACTTCTTTTCCCAATCCCATCTTAAATAAAGGATTTAATAGAAACAGCTTCTTTCTATTGACTTCCACACAGAACTCTTGATTGTTCATTTACACTTCAGAACCATCATCCTTGACATTTACATTGAACATTGTTGCATCCAATTAATGCAAAAAACAGAAAAAAGAAAAATGCCTGATAAGAAAATTTTTTTTTTGATTTTTTTAAGAACAATATCTTTACATTAATGAATTAATTAATTGAAACATTAATTGAATAACTCCCAAAAAAGCTGTTAGTAGCAGCCCGACCTGATATGAACAGTTTTTATTTGAGTACAGGACTATTTTGTAAATTAATAATTATAGCAGAATGGATTCAGAACCACCATATCTGTGCCAGATCACATACCGACAACTCCAGTGGTTCCATCACCAATCTCGTCATCTTGGGACTTGGACAGCTCCACCATAAGCTTGGCAATCTGGTGGTCCACATCCATCATGCTGAGTATAGTGGCTCCATCGTTAGTGACAGTCACCTCTCCATCCTTGTCAACCATCATTTTGTCCAGACCTAATTAATAATTGTTAAAAAGGAATGTTAATTCATTTAACTGTATATAGAAGATAGAGGTTTGAAATAAAAGCCACTCAAAGAACCTTATAAACCGAAATGACAGCATAGTGGATAGTTCTTACATACCGTTAGGTCCCAAAGATGTTTTCAGCGTTGAAGCGACTGCTTTGGCTGCCATGATGTGAGACTATAAAAACACAGTATTTGAAGTTAGGCAACAATTTTATCTTTTCTTTTATCACTTAAGAATTTGTCACCAAAGATGGCTTTGTAATAGAGGTGATGTACATCACCATTGACTATTGTGGGTAGAGCTCTGTGAAGCAACACCCCCTGCCTCAACGCCTTACAGAGAGCACATGGGCCTCCATGTTAGCATGACAGCTTACAAATCTTTCAAGTGCTGTTACGATACTAATGCAAATCAGGTGGACTTTCAGGACATACCTATGCATTTAACGCAAGCATTTAAGTTTAAGCGCCTCTCGTACTTCACTCAAATAACAAGAAAACATCAAATTCCCTTCTAGTTAGCCATAATGCTATTTTTTTTGCTAGCTAGCCCATTGTACCTTCAATGCGTCAATTCCCGTTAGCCGAGTCTTCTTATCTTGGTCTTTAATGATGATAAAAGGCCTGCCATATTCATCAAATGCCAATGTGCCCAACGTGGACATGTTGAGTGATGATTTAAGAGTCGCTATGTGCGCTCAGTACTTAGAAAAGTGAGTTTTAAAGATGTTGTTCTGGAGTGTTGCTACACTGCAAGCCGCACGGTTCTGCCGGCGACTTCTGGAAGGCTCCACGGGCGGGGAGGGCGGAACCAAATACTCAGAAATGTGCCTTACTAAATGCTCAAAAATCGTCTAATAAAGGTACAGTTTACTCTTCTATTTAAAATAATGAACTATTATGCTTGATAAAAAAAAAAAATATATTTACAACATTGGCATGACGACCGTCATGAGAATGAGAAAAACATTAGCAAAAAGTGTTATTTTTGCAACGTGGTTTATTCCGATCACGTTCAATCTCAGCAGGCACTCTGATCTCGCGTGAATTCAGAAAAAGTCAATGGAAATGTGTTGACGAGGTGAATTAGTAAAGCCCTTCTAAAAAGGTAAAGGTCGTTCTTCAGAATAAGTGTCTATTAGCTATATTGTTTAAGTTATGCGGTGGCGTAAAATAGTATTTCATTTGTACGAACGGAAGCAAATGTTTGCAGCAAGAGATGACCCGGAGTTCAGATAACTGTGCTTTAGTTTCTGAACTTTATTCTGAACTTACAATATTTTATTTCTAGTTTTTACGGTGGCCGGTGACAGTTTTCTTTATGTTTATAAGTGACAAAATCCACACATTTCGCTCCCACGTGTGCTGTTATGAATACAGCCGTCAACGTGAAAGTTGGACGTAATTTCCGGTGTGCTGTTGATATGATTCCGGTCAGACTGTGCAGGTCTTACCCAGCTTGGAAGGTGTTATTGTGGCCGTCTGTCTGTTATTTGTCCAAGTATGTTGGTAAGAGGATACGTCTGGTTCACACTCCTACTCCTAGTAGATAATCAGATTTTATCTGTTGTCATCCATCAACTGATGTTTTGTTTAGCTACACTCATTGCAAGGGCGTGTTTTACTGCTTTTCGCTCATGCATTATACTACAAATTATAAAATACTTCTTATGCTGTGAGTAAGCATAAATTACTGCCTTAATACTTTGTGGAGCCTTCATACGACTTATTGATTTATGCTGAAATAAAATGATAAACAAGTGGACTCTTTATTAATCAGGGAACTTTTGAGGACAGCTGGTTGCACATAGTAAATGCAGAAATCAAATGCTGCCACACTTGCCAGTTACACATTTATAAGCATTTTGTGAACATTAAATGTTAATTATGCACTACTTTGTGTTTCACATTAAATCCCAAGTCACATTCATTAAAGTTTGTGATTGTTATGTGGCAACATTCTGTTCTTTAAAGCATTTGAATTGCCTTTTGTAACATTAGTGTTAACTTTATAAATACACTTGACTTCCCCTGATAATGTATTGTTTAAATCTTAGCAATGGTGAACAGGTATTTTTATTATAATTGAAAGTTACTTCTTAATGTTTTTCTTTACAAAGTGCTCCATCCGTAAAATACTCTTGATAAATACATGTTATTTTGTTTGACTTGTTCGTTTAGTGTTTATTTTGACAGATGATGTGCAGATTTCTGCTGCCAAACTTGGCGAAATGACTGACCAAAGAAAGGTGGCAGCTGAGACTACTGTACCAATGTGGTGACAGTAACTCTGAGTGGGGAACAAAGTTAAGAGTATATTTTTACTAATACAAATAAGCCCTCTTTTTTTCTGGCTTTCCTAGCATGCCTCTTGAGGTGAAGCCTCGTTTTGCTGTGTTGTACGGCTCTCAGAAGGGTCAGGCTCAGTCCATAGCTGAGGGCATCGCTGAGGAGGCTGAGGAGCACGGCCTGGTTGCTGATCTCTGCTGCCTGAACCAAAACGACAAGGTATCTGTCGATATAACAGAATTACTTTTGTACTGCATGAGTTCCTGCACACAAGAAACCATTCGGAACAAGATAAGGATTCCCCTAAATTGCCTGAATGCTTTGCAGAAATGTTGATAACTAGTTTAGAGTATGTTTACTTCTAGTACAACTTGGAGAAGGAGCGTGCCCCGGTAGTCTTTGTCGTGTCTACCACTGGAGATGGGGAGCCTCCAGACAATGCCCTACAGTTTGTGAAGCGCATCAAGAAAAGGAACCTCTTCCCTGACCACTATAAACACCTTTTATATGCACTTCTAGGTAATTTCTTACACAAGGGTGTTAAGGAATTCTTTGTGTAGTTATCTATCAGAAATACGTAAGCTGCTTTGTCATGATTTACAAAGCAAATGTAATCTCACATTGTTTTCTGTTCAGTCGCTCATCAGCTGTTCTCTGTTTATCTCAGCTTTAGGAGATACAAATTACGCAAATTTCTGCAACTGCGGGAAGACAATTGAACGTCGTCTTCGGGAACTCGGAGCCAAACAGTTCTACCCGACGGGGTACGCAGATGACGGCGTAGGGTAAGCGGACATCCAACTTTTATCATTTCTTTCTTCTCTGTCCTGCTGCTGTTGTATAATCTCACCGATTTTGTTGTATCTTAGGTTGGAGCTGGTAATTGACCCTTGGCTCAAAGGACTGTGGAATTCCATTAAAGACACCTTATCAAAGATGGCTTCTGACAGAACTGTCCAACTTAAGGAAGATTCTGCCAAAGAAATTCCTGAGTCATCCTTACCGGACGTCCAGTTGAACCTCTTGAGCATCGCTGATAAACAGATCTGTGAGCCAGATTCTAAATATTCATCTTCTTTGGCCATTTCTGATGTCAGGCCAGCTTCAGCGTCAACTGTCTCTTCATCAGCACCAAAAACACAAGCCTGTAATGAAGGAGTCCCCCGGGTTTCCTTGGCAGCCTCACTGACAAGCTCCCTACTGCCGCTGTCTGAGTCCTCTCTGAATGTTCCTGCGCTACCTCTGCCATACTTAGACGTTACTTTACAGGAAGCAGACGCTGTGGAGCAGGTGATGAATTTTCAAGATGGAAAAGGAAAACATATCTGCTATACTTATCCCTTCACCCCATGAATGTTTTCTTTTTTCAGGCTGTTGAACGTTTGAGCAAGGAGACTTGTAATGAGGTGCCCATCTCTAAGGCGGTTCAGCTGAGTAAAGGAGACTCGGTGAAGACAGCTCTTCTGCTGGAACTGAATATTTCTGTAAGCGTCACAATATACTATGTAGTTCCCTCTCTACTTATTGATTCCCCTTGCAAAGGAGTATTAAAAAGTCTAAAAATAAATTACTTTTTTGGTGCATTCGCATAGTCTCACACAGAAAACTGAAAAAATCCAAACTTTAATTTGAGCACACATATTGAATAAATGAACCATCTCTCATCACCCCAGATCATACTTGGTCATCTTTTATGGTGTCTTTTCTTAAGTTCATCCCACAGGTGTTAGGTCTGGGGACTCAGATGGCTAGAAAAGGAGGTTGATTCTGTATACTTTATTCAAGTATATTCGTTTTTTAGGCTCTATTAAAACTCTTCATCTACAATATTACCAAAACAATCACTGCAATAAATAGGGAAATCCTAGATTTCCATATGATTGGAGTGAAATAAGTATCAACAATGACGTTCTGTTAGAGGTGGCCACATTTGCATTTAAAACATCCTGTTATTTCAAAGAGTTCACGATGCCATGCTCAGCAGTGAGCATGAGGTGCTTTTCCTCACAATCACCTGGAGAATGAAGAGCTGAAAAAATTAATTTTAGCATCACCTCAGACAGGGATTCGAAGCAGAGTTTAGTTAACTATGCACATTTATGTATACGATGGTAAGAAAAATGAAGAAGATTTTTTGTGGTATGCTTCCTAAACAAGATAAGGTCTAGGGCTGTTGTAAACGAATATTTAGTAATCGAGAAATCTGTCGATTTTTCTTATGATTAATCGAGTAAGAAAAGATACAGTAAAAAATTGGTAAATCTAACATAAAATACATTTTCTGGTTCGTCCGTAAAGCTACACGTTAAATATCTAATGCGCAGCCGCCCATAGTGTTCAGCCTGTTCGCTCACCTGTATAAATACACCTGCAGCGCTCTTCCCCGCCATTCGCTCTGAACCGCCACCAGGCAGCAGCTCCGGGAGGAGAAAAGCTGCCATACTCGAGGCATCGCGCCAGTTATTTAGGGTCTCATGGTTATTAGAAAGCTTGTTTTTAATTTCAGTTCTCTTTCTGCTTTGGGAATATTTCTTTTCCTCCCTTGCCATCCTCTTTACTGTGGTTTTCTTCCAAGATAAATTGCGTCCTTGCCCAACCTTGTTTGTCAAAGTTCCAGAGCTCTTGCAGACATTATCTTACTTATGAAGATCTGGTTAACATAAATATATGATGGTATTCAGTGGGAGTTTCCCCGCTAAACAAACGGCTTAAGGTGTCTACATTTTTCTGTTAGATTATGGTACCACAAATTAATTTATTCTAAGACCTTTTAATTAATATTTTTACCAAATAAGTGGGGAAACTGCTGTGCTTAACGGGGTATAACGATGACATTATATAACATAGGTTGTTACATTTTTATGTCATCACTAGGCTTTCCCATCCATGACCTATCGCCCTGGAGATTCTTTTGACGTGTTTTGCCCAAATGTGGCCGAAGAGGTGGACCATCTGCTCCACAGACTCGGCCTTCAGGACCAGAAGAACCATCGCGTTCAGATCTCTCTTAAACACAATACAAAGAAAAAAGGTAAGATCAGAATACCGTAGTTTATTTTTTGTTTAGACAGCTAAACTCTTATAAAAACATGATGTAACAAATAGAACATCATTTTGTGTGTTTTTCATAATAAATCCTCTTTACAAAGTGTAGTTTTACATTCTTAGATTTTCTTTTCTTCCCTCCTGAAGGTGCTCAGTTGCCACCACACATTCCTGAAAATGTTTCACTGCTGTTCCTGCTCACTTGGTGCCTTGAGATCAGGAGCGTTCCTAAGAAGGTACTGCATGTTCCAAGGTTGCTCTGCAGCCACTTCTACTGTCTTAGCTTAGTTTGAACATGAGGTTATGACAAAAAACAAGAAGACAAAGTCATTTCAGCAGCCACTTAAATTATTCTAATTTAGTCCACGTAATTTTAGGCAAAAGGAACAAGAATAAATGCGATTGTTTTTCACCTTCACCCCGCAACGAATCTTTGGATAGGGTGGGCTGAGAAGGATCCACCTTAACCGTCGTTTCAATCCGGGGAAAAGAAGAACGCATTTGGAGGCGTCTCTGAATTTAGACAGCCAAATTCGTTGCATCGTTGTGACTTAATTGACTTCAAATGCGGCCCTTGAATGAGGAGGCCCCTGAGTTGAGATGGATCCTAATAAGCCAACACAAGTCATTATTTATGATTTAATCCAATGAGGGTTTTTTCTGGTCTATGTGGTTTGCAGCACTAAGGCCAAAGGCAAAGAACTTCCTACTGAAACATTCTTCTGCTTTTTCCTTTTTAAGGGATTAGAGATAACATATCACCCTCCAAGACTGGCAAACTTTTAAAGTTCTTGTCAAAGTTCGAGAAAGGAAAAAATACTTCACTTGTAGTGTACATGTAATTAATTGCACAATGCAGCTATGATTAAAATATACCTCCTTACTGAGCAAGTCTACTGGAGCTCAGACTGTCTTTCTTAAGCTCTAGCTCCAAAAAGGAATGCTGGGGTTCAAAGTTTGCTTTGATAAGTTTAGCTGAGGCTGAATTTACTCAGTCTGGGGCCGAAGTTGAAATATTCATCAAACTTTTCTGGTCGCCTGTGGCGGTGTAGAATTAAAATCACATGTAGAGTGTGAAAATATCAAGTTGTAGCAATACTGAGCTGTGAAATAAAAAAATGTCTGCTGCGCTCTGGTCAGGAATGTGCTCTGCTCTTGTTTTTCTGTCATGAAAAGTAATATTTTTCTAGATTTTTATTTAAAAGTTATGTTTTCATGGTTGTCATTGAAGATAATTATTCAAACCTATATGAAGCCATCCTGCTAATCTATGCATATGTATATAGCTGTGTGAAATTACTCAAGCCGCCGATGCATAATTAATGTCTTTCCACAATTTGGTTATTATTTTTAATTCACGGCTATTGAAGGAAGTTGTGTATTTACTTTTTAATGAGGTTTTTAGTGCTTTCAATTAATGTTTTTTAAGTATTTTAATTGAAAACAGCCTATGTTTGGGAAAACAAGTTGTTTGTAATTGTGAATTAAATGGCATTTAAATTGAAAATGTAACAAGATTTCAGGGAATAGAGCTCAGTACGTGATTGCAATAATAGGTTCTGATGAATTTGTTCGAGTATTAAAAGCTTCTCCAAGTTTAATGATTTTTTTATAGTAGCTGAAGCAGCTGCACATTTATTAAACTGTCTCGCACAACGAGGCTAGAATCAAGGTCTTCCTGTTTGCATCGTTAAATTCACCTTCATTTGTTTCTGTGGCTGTGGATGAAACCTTCAGTAGGGATAAAATGCAGAAGGAATGTCTGCCTTGGCTGATAAAGGCGCAGAGCAGCTTTGGGTGAAACCACATCTGTTTTGTGTGTCTATGTGAAGGCTTTTCTGCGAGCGCTGGTGGAACATACGTCAGACAGCGCCCAGAGGAGGAGACTGCAGGAGCTCTGCAGTAAGCAAGGTGCTGCAGACTACAACCTCTATGTACGAGATCCAAGCCTCAGTGCGTCGGAGCTTCTCGCAGCCTTCCCGTCCTGTTCGCCTCCTCTCAGCCTCCTAATAGGTCAGATATTAACCTGTTTACTCAAGCACTTTTAGTTCTGGTCACAAGTTTACACGCACTCGTCGTCGGCATGAATTCGTGTGCAAAACAGACTACTCGCATGCTTTTTAAACGCATGAACTGAAAACACAAGTTGGGACTTTTTTTGTGGCTTTTGTCAGATTAAAAACACATACAGGCTCAAATATATACATGTACCACAAGTAATGTTTACCTTAATACTTACCCTGGAAGCTTGTTGATTGCGACGAAAATTGTGTGGTTGAGAAGCCTATGGAATATTTCTCCTAATTTTAGTAGTGTTACAAAGGTACTCTGAACCTCTGTGGATTAGATAAAATTTACAATAAATTAAAACTCAAACCCAGAGATCTTCTTCCTAAAATTCGTTCAGGTTGTATGTTATAACTATTCCCTAACTGGAAAAAGAAGAGAAAACGAGTTAAGCTTTTTTTTGTCAGACATTTTTCCTAACAGGTCACAGAGAAAAAAAAATCTCTGCAGATCACATTTATTTTTTACTGTACTTGTTTACCTTATTCTTTCTGTCACATAATCCATAGGAGTGTGCTTTGTATTGATCCAGCCAGCTACATCAGTAGCATATAAATACTCCGAATGTTTTCATTTTGTTCTCTTCAACAGGTGTGTATAAATATTTAATGAAAAGTAAGCTTTCATACTGCCATATATATGCACTATAAAACTTTTATTAGATTTTTGTTTTCTTTAATCAGACTTTATGGTTTGGTCAAGGCAGCAGCAATCTTTGTGAAGGAACTGGACATGTTTTTCTGTTATGATACATTTTATCCACTAGGTGTCACTGTAACCTCATGAAAAAAAGATTTTTTTTGTCAAAGCTTTTAATCACAAAGTAGTCCACCCAGTCTAATTTAGAAGACTCCCAAAGGGTCAACACTTATTTCTCTATTGAATTTTTTTATGCACCTCAGCTCCAATAACAGTTTGGTGTCATAATTTCAGCTTGTGAAGGTTTATTGCTTACCTACATCACTGCTAATAATTTTATCGTTTCTCATCTTTCTTGGACCAAACTGCTGGTCGAAAGCAAACATTTTCCTTCAGCTCATTAAGATAGTTGGCTGGTCATCCTTCATGAATCCTAATAGGCTTTGACTGAAACTTACCCGACAGTGAAATTAAGTTGGCTTCAGCTTCACATATACAAGTTCAGTTGTCCTCCAAAACAGCTGTGTCACAGCTCTCGACCTACCCCAATGTCAGTTATTTTAGGCCAAACTTGCCAAGCGCAGCACCTTTTTTTTCTTCGTTTCCGTGGTGAACTGATGCAGAAACCTCCTATCCGGACAGTCTTGCACTCGTGAAAAATGGTGCGTTCAAGGCCCCGCAGGGCAACAGCTGTTGGCTGGTTTGCGGATGAGCCTCGGAGCTCTGGGAGGATGGGGGAAAAAGAAAAAAAAAGTCCGGGGTCTGTCCGGATCATAGGTTAATGGTCAAATCTGGCTCAGAGTGTCAACTGGAAAGTGCATGTCTGCAATTTTTCCACTTCTCCTGCTTCATTACCTCCACCGAAGGAAAGGTGTTTGCTGATGTTGTTCACTAACTGTAAATACCAGGGGGAGATGTATTTAAGCCCAGATGTCTACATCCCACTTCAGGTTGAATGTAAAAGTAAACTCAGGGTATAAATTGAGGGAGATTCCTACCGCTTAGAGCCAGCTATCTTGTTAAATGATCCATTGTTCCATTGTGTCAAATATAAACTTTGGGGTTACAGCCTCAGGGAAAGAAATGTTCCCAGAAATGCTCAATATGAGCATTTCTTTAGTTTACTTTACTGCTGTAATAAAATAGTGCAGCTTTTTGCTCTCAGGTTTTTTTAAGCTTGATTTTTACTTCTGTTAATCAGTCTAAAGTAGAGGGAATCTAGCACTGTAAAACAAGTATTCACCCCTTACAGTTTTCTTCTGTTTTTTTCTTTTATTCTACACTTAAATAGCATTTTGCCTTCAAAACTTTAAGCTCTGCTCTCCAGCAGAAAATCTGACCATCAGTTTGTGACCTTTAAATTGGGTGTTCTGAAAAAAAGCTAATGAGCCAACGCTGACACAAGCAAGTCCACTTCTGGATGGCTAAAAATAGCCCAAATGAAGGTTAAGGATTTGAATCGGATTGAAATTGTACGGGATAACATTTGGGAGGCTGTTCATGCTCAGAAACTCTCAATGGAACTAAATTAAAACAGATCTACAAAGAGGAGTCGGCCAAAATTCCTACACATTGGCGTGAGAGGCTCGTTGGCAGTTGTTGCAAACCCATAATGGCAGAAAGTAGACTTGGGGTGGGTTTTGATGTCCTTTTTTTGCTCTTTCATCACTAAAATAATTTGTTGAAAACTGTACTTAGGATTTATGTGGGCTATCTTTGTCTATTATACATATTTTTTGGGAGGTTAAGCATGTGAAGTGTGTGTGTGTGTGGGGGGGAATCATAAACAGAAGAGATCCGTGAATTCTTTTCACTCCGACAAATACTTTTGTTCTAAGAAACTAGACCTGCACCATACATCACTCTGCTCATTTTTTATTCCAACCAGATACATTAAAATGCCTCTATAAGTGTTTTATTATGGGTTTTTAAATGGAACTCATGATCTTTCAGGTGCTGAGGTTTTTAAAACGGTTTGATGAGAAATCCTTCTTTAATGCTAACAACCTCCCTAATTTTTCGTGCAGCCAAATAAAACGATCCATAAGTCTCAGAAGGTTTACACTTTTACCGTAAGCAATGTTGCAGTCTTATTTTGTAATCCATAAAAAAACGGTACTTTTGCATAGAAATTGCATCACAGACGCACATAAAATAGATTACACTAGGTGCACTGTGATCGATGATTCCCCTGAAAGTGATAATTTCAGAATACATTTCAGGTGATTCTTAGACTAAATTTGTTGGATGAGAATTCATGTTCTTTTTCTCTCAAGTGGATAATTCAAACTGTGCCCTGTAGCTACTTACTGTTAAAAAAAAAAGAAAATAAAAAAAAGTTTTGTCTGAGAAAGTTTTTGAAGATAGACATTTTTCGAATGGAAGAGAGGTATCATCATGTCGCTTCACTGCAAGATGATGGATTGATTTTGTTCTTCTTCAGACATGTCCTGTCACTCAGTGATAGAAAGGCAGCAACTGGAGTGCTGTGCAGGTGTATGGGATTGTGTTAAGGTACATGATACACCTTCTGATGGAGAGGTGTGAGCTTTCACTGACGGAAAGAACTGGATCAGAAGTATTGTCCAACAACATCTAGTTTTGCTTTGCTGTTACTTTGACAGTGTGCAGTAAAATTGTTTATTACCCTTGAAACTTTTGTGAAGTGGAAGGAAAAGGACATATTGTTTTCAGGTGTTTTTTTTCCCTAAATAAAGTGTGGTTTGTATTTATTTGCAGGCCTATTTACTCTGATTCTTTTAAATCAATTCAGTTCAAGTTTGTGCAGTTTATTTTCAATGTACAGCTGTTCATCAAGCTGGAGTGAACACACAGCATCAAGAAAATCAAGAAGATCTCCAGACAGATCTTAGTCAGGCAAAGTTTAAAGTACAAACCATCATCTGAAAATACATGGAAGGACCGTTTTTGTATGTTTTTATATTTTTTTTTCAGAATTAACAAAGAAACTAGTTAGAGCCCACACTTTTCAGATTTTTATTAGTTTACATCTCGAATATTCCTTCTAGTTGAAAATCATGCACAACTATGTGTGGATCTCTCCAATTAAATTCCCACCAGCACCTTCAAGTTTTGGAATGGAACATGAAACAAAATCAGATTTATTTTTTTTCAAATGTTATACATAGTTAACTGTATTTTGTTTTTTTGGTGTAAAACTTTGAAAAGCATCATTGATGTTCTTAATCCATCTTGCTTTGGTTTAGACCTAATTATTTCTTAACATTTTAGTCAGAACTGATTCACTTTGATTTGCTTCAGTGCTACAAACACATTGATTACAGAAGAGGCGAGGCAAGACCAGCCGGAGTTCTTGGTGCATTTTGTTGATTGCAGCTTCTTTTCTGTGCATTAGGGATCTTTTTTTCTGTCCCAAAATAAGAAAGCTTTCAGTCTCTGCTGTGTTTGATCCACCAGCACAGAGTTTTCACAAGCATTTGTTTGGTTGCATTTTAAATAAGATATTCTTTTCAAGTCAGTTTATGTTGGAGATTTATTACATTTTGTAGGCCGTTTCCGCAGAAATGTGGCAACAAATCTCCTGCTACTTTGAAACACTTCTGTTTTTTTCTTTTTTACTGAAGCCAAATACAGTCAGTCCTCTAACTCTAAAATCTTTGTGCTGATCGTTAACACTGATATATTGACTGCTTTTGCTACTCACTTTGCTTCTCGAACTTCTGCTTTTTCTGTTTTTGGAAAGCAGAGATATTTAGTCAAAGGGACAAATGGATATCAAACTGCAGAGCTGCTTCTCGGGCACTTTGAGCCTTCCAGACGTCGGATGAACCCAGAAAGAGATGGGGGAACAAATTCAGTGCAGTTGTTTTGTCTTTGTGAGCAATTTAGCAGAAAAATGTGTTATTGTCAAACCTCAGCTGGTTACGTTTGCAACAAATTTACTCATTCTTCTGTCACCCATCAGGCAGATCCAACTAGGACGCGAGCGAACGCGGAGATAGCGCGTCACATAATTCTCATCCTGCCGCCTTCTAGCGTGTCTAATGAGCGGCGCAGGTCGCTGCTTGGAAACCCTGCGCTGTTGCTACAGGGTCAGAAATATCTTGTGCTTTTCCTGATTTTCTCTGACACCTCGTCACGCGCATTACCTTAAAAAGGGCACCTTCATGCCTGGCATTGAAATAAGCTGTGCATAAGCAATCTGTTTCCTACTGGCTCCACATCTGGACGCCTGGGATTCTATAACCCTGAGTTTGTAATTTCATAAATATAGAAATGTGTCCCAGAAACAAGACCGTAACCTGGGTGGGGGGGTGGAGAGGGGGTTTATTGAGGATAGATTGGTATAGGCAGGATGTCTCAGTGGACCACGGTGACTTTCACATATCTCTTTTTCCCTCCTCCCCTCTGCTCTGTCATGGGTGTAACAAGATCTTAGCAAGACAACAAGATGATTGACATTTTTGCTTGCCTTTCAGAGCTTTTGCCAAAACTGCAGCCCAGGCCTTATTCAGCAGCAAGGTAAGTTGACAGAAAAAAAAAAACCAAAACAAGTTTGTTCTGTTTGTATGCAGTTGTTCTCTGACATCCAGTTTTTATCTGGAATAACACATGTCCATAAGTGTGTGTCTTATTTTGCTCTGACGGATTGTGGGGAATTACTTTTTTTTCTGATTTCTTCTGGGTATTTTCAGGCTCCACAAACAGGGAAGATTAGTGGTCCCTGCAACAGCTGTGATAATTTAGGAAAAAGAATGGAATTGTTTGGTCCCTTCAACCCGTTATTATATTGCCGTGGATTATGGTTGGTCAGTAAATCTTCAAGTTTATTTATTATTATTAGGCCATATTGAAGCTCAGAGTTTGAGTTTATATTGTGATAAAATGCATTATGAAATGTAGGCGCATTCATACAGGAGATGTATGGTGCCATGCAGAAACAGCAATACTTGTTGGATACTGTGGATCTGATGGGTGTTTGTGGAGATCTTTTTTTTTTCCTACACAACTGATTGGACTTTAAATATTGCATAGCATTTAGCCAGTTGTGCTTAGCTTAAATAGGTCGAGCATTCCTTCTTTTAGCCTCACTTAGCTCACCATTGATTTGCTTGTCCTTTCAAGCTACTGCCTATTAGGCTTGCTTTAAAGCTCATGTGGAACAGCAGCGTCTAATGCAATGTCAGAACTTCCCAACTGCTCTCATTAGTCCCGCACTTTGGCTGCATATTTATGCATGGGTATGTGTGTGTTTGTGTGGCGAGGCGGAGAATGGACAGGAGAGAGGGTGGCTGTAGTTTATCAGATGGTGCACAGACATTAGAGACTTGCATTATTGATGCTGTGGTCAATAGAGGTCTCCAGTGGCCCACAGGAACTGGAAAGTGAAGGATGAGAGGAGCACATAGTGCTGTAACCAGCAGCAGGGATGAGAACACAGAGGCGGTAGAGACACATTTACTGAAGCCAGGCAAGCAGAAACATTTACGATTATGGTCACATTTGCTGGTGCCAGGCTGCAAAGAATATAGGGTAGCCCAACTAATTCTGGGGAAAATGTGTAAATGATAATACATTTATGTTTTTTGATAGAAAATAGCAATAAACAGCCCTGGAAAAAAAAAAAAAAAAAAAGCAAATGGGGATTTAATGTATGAATGATCTTTCTTAGGTACAATAGTTATTTAGTTTAAACTCAAAGCAACACTTGGAGTTGCTTTGGGGTGTACAGTGTGCACCCTGAGACCCAAGGTACATACAGGATACATTAAAGCCTACAGTTTAAAAAAGGGTATGCATATTTCTCCCAGGACTGGACCTTGATATTAAATAGAACGTGGGTAGATGAGTTGATAAATATTAATAAAAGTGCTTTTACAATTGCATTAAGTAATTCAAGAAACATATTTTCAGTTTTATTAAAAGTCATTGAATGTTAAAATTATGTATACATTTTTCAGTGTTTATTTCATGCTTCATTTGCTTCACTGCGCCATAAAATATAATAAAATATTGAATAGTATGAAATATAATGTGCCTCTGCAGTTGCTTAGATATACTCTTAACATCCGATTGGTTAACCTGCGCGGCTTGTTAACTTCTGTTCATAGATATTAACCAGAGCAGTGGAAATCCTGCCCACTGATCCTGATGCTAAGGACTTGCTGATAAAATAAATGCCTATCGTACAGCCTCCAATATTTAAACAAATAGTGAGACGGTTACATATTCCCTCTGTAAGAAATATATGCAACATATTTAGTGAGCATTTATATGGAATTGTCCAACATTTGTGGTAAATTTAAATTGACTGATACATTTCAGTATCAGTCAATAAATGGCTGATGGAATTTTATTGATTTGTGGCCCAAAATAAACTCTACTCTGTATTAAATATATATTTCTAGTTCTATTGTAATCAGGATGTTTATAGTTATTTTACTTATAAATATAACTTTTAGTTAGTACAATGTGGCAATTTTTGCATTTGATTAAAAAAGGCAAAAAAAAAAATTCTGATTAGTTTAAAAATTTTAATGATTTAAACTTCACATTTATAGATAAACAGGCAAATTTATTAGCCTTTTATCGATACACTGTACTATTGGCTGTTTATGAAGATTTTTCTCTTTTCCTTTCTTTCATTCTCTGTATTTCACTTTATTTTCTGATGTCTCTTTTTCTCTTTGCCATTGTTTTCTATATTTATGCCTTATGCAATCACTCACTGTACTTCCTCTCTGTTTTCTTGTCTTATCCTCTCTGGGTTCATTTCTGCAGTTCCCGTCTCAGGCATCCGGAAAAACTGCGTTTTGTCTTCAACGTGGTTGAGTTCCCAGCATGCTCTGGGAGGCCCACAGGCAGGCGAGGCTTGTGCACCGGCTGGCTGTTTGACCTCGTCAGTCCTGGCCTGGTTTTCCCTGAGAAGGCTGCACTGGCCCTGCCAAAGGTAATCATTTTTCCAGGAGAGAATAAGACTGAAATTACATCTAAATCATCTCTAAGTGCCCACATCAGCTGATGAAGTGCTCAAGTCCTGTTGAAGTTCAAAGCTTCCTTCCTCCTGAAATGTGTCGGCTTGGATGTAAGCTCTATTTAATACACATGTTCTGCTTTGGGAACTCTTCGGGGTAACAGGCAGAAACAATCCGCTTTGGACTACTTGTGTGCACCTAATTAAAAAGAAGAAATTGCCGACTCAATGGATTCCAGCTAAATCACACATTTTCTCATTAGAGCATTTTAGAATAATGAGTAGATCAATTATTAGAATTGCTGGGCCCAAAGTGGCTTTACAGCACTGTTGTAATTAAGCTCATTATTTTAAATGATTTGTAATGCTTTCTGACCTCAGATTCATGTGAGTTTGAGACCCAACTGCTCCTTTCGACCTCCCTCTGACCCTTCGCTGCCCTACATTATGATTGGACCTGGAACTGGAGTGGCTCCTTTTATAGGCTTCCTTCAACAAAGGTATGACCTATGGATGTCTGGCTAGATGGCTGGTTCAATGCATGAGCAGGTTGAGTGCCAGACAGACTGTGAAGTTGTAATGTCACTTTGCAACAACAAGATTGCCGGCAACCTAACCAAATCAGTTTTCCTTTAAGAATCCTTTCATTGGTTTACTTTGCTATAAAAGAACAAGGGAGTTAAATTCATTACTCCTCAAAACTCTTCCACATTTTTATTTATTTTTTGCTAAATTTAGTTTTGTTGCCACCCGCATCCTTTTCCCAGATTATATATAATCTTCTCCCATAAACTTCCTATTAAATGTTTTATTTTTTATTACTGGGTACAATAAAAAACCAAAGGCACCTCATTACTATTTTATTTAAAATAAACAGTTTCTCAAAGAGTAAATCTTCATAGCTTCAGTGAGCAGCCAGTTCTAGTTTTCAAATATATCTGGGTTCTTGGGTCCATTTGGCCAACCTGTGATTCACTAAGACCACATTAAAGCTTTTCTGTTGTTGATTTGTCAGTGATGATCAAATTTGTGTTGGTGTTACTTCACAACTCTATGTATGAGAGAGACTTTCCTTGAAACTTTTTTTTTCCTTTTTGCAGTCGGTCAGAAGGTTTCAGATGCTCAATGTGACCATGAGGTGATTGATTTGAACCATTCTCTGTCCAGAGTGGAATAATGATGCAGCCATAGATATTCAGTAAATTTAAAAACAAGAAACAGATGCACAAGTTTGAATATACTGTAAATATTCTACTGTCCACATTTAGTCAAAATTATATTAATGCTTGAAACCAAAAGTTCATATACATTGAATAAAAATACGTCTTTTTTCTCACTGTCTGAAGTTATGTCACACCAAGCTTCTCCTGTTTTTGTTGGAATCACAAATGTTATTTCTATTTACTAAACATCACAAGAATACTTGCCAATACTATTGCACATGCGCACACATGTAGCAACAAAAATGTAGTAATTTATTTTTTTGTAATACAATGTATGTGTTGTTTGATGAGTGCACATGCTTCAGATCAGTTTCCCATTGGGAACAATACAGTTTAGTTTTAGTTTATTAGTTTATTTGAAACAGTGACAATGTGCAAAAAAAAAAAAACATTAATAAAAGATGCTTTGCACCAGATTTAGCTTAAGCTAGTTTCCATCTTTAGCTCCTGAGTAGGAAAGTTAATAATACAGTCTAAAATCATAAAACTTGCATTGAAAGTCCCTATATATCCTACATACATACACTGTACAAAGTCATATAATTACAATATAGACAGTACTAAATATCACACTTCTGTTCTGTAATCACTAATGTCAAGATGAAAGTTTTTATTTTTCATCATTATCATCAGCATGTCATGCTGAAGCTCCCTGTAAGTGCTCCTTGGGTCTTGGAAAGTCTTTTGATTATTCCTTTGGCTCTTCTGTTATAAATCTTGCAAGAAGCACCTGGTTTATGGTAAAATTATGTTCTTTCCACTTTCAAATAATGGCTCCGGTTCCACTCACCGGAACATTTAGATGTTTAGAAATGCCTCTGTTTTATTTGCAATGAGTATGTTTTGGTACAGTAATACTTATTTGCTTAGGTCTCTTTGCCTTTATGAGTGATACCCCTCTGTGTAATGGCTTGGTGATGACAAGCTCTTCTATTGGCCATCAGTTAATATTAAACCACCTGTTACTGGCTTGTGCTCGCAGCATGGATGCTTCTAAATGCTGACAGATTTCAGATGGTCTCTTGGCTTTGTGGACCAACAATTTCCTTCACATGCTCAAATTCTTTTTATTCTCTTTGTTATTCCAGAGTTTCACCTATGACTTTATTTGTGGTGTTTTGATTGCGTTGTGTAGATTACTTAGGTTTCATGCCAGCATCTCATATGAACTTCATGCTAATAGATATATTGGAAACATTGACATGTTTAATACCTACTTTAGCAATTGTATAGAATTTTTGTGAGAGAAAATCCTCAATGAATTCACAATAATTTTCAATCAAGCCATTTGTTGCATTATCATTACATTTTGGAAGAAAAAAAAAACATTTAAATGCACTGTTCTAACCATCTAGTGGCTGCTTATGAAGTCCCAGTGATACAAAATGTATTTTTTTTCCTTTAAAGTACCTTTGAACAAGCCATAGTCCTAACAATCCCGTGAAGCACAGATGATGTTAAAAGCCGTCTCAGAACTTAAGTATCTTTCCTTCTACAATTATAAAATGAACAAAATAATTGAACCTTTGAAGTGCTTAGAAGACTTTTCCATTTTTTCCCCATCTGTAGACCATTTAGAGGGCAGTCCTTCTAATTATCTGTTCATAGTTAAAGAAATTATAATGGGGATGCTTAAACTTTGCCTTCCACTGTGAAATAATGCACTATTTTCAGATCTCTACTTTGAAAGTGTCCTCGTTAAGAGCAATACATAATGCACTTGAAACTTGTCACAGTTGTTTGCTACAAAATTAACACCTGCTGTAAGCTGGTAAAAATGTTCATGTCAAGTCAAAGTGCTGCAGACAGGGTGACATGTACTCATCCCTGCTAAAAATGTGCTCCCCTTTATGAATATTCACCATGTTGAAGTAGTATAAGTGCACATCATCTTGCATATTTTGAAGTAACCTGCAGACACAATTAGATGTGACGCAACACAGCGCTTATAAAAGTCCACATCACGTAAGTTGTAAATCTAGAAGCGAGGGCTGCGATCACGTCGGGGATTATTCCGGATGCGGTCCTCGTTCCTGCAGGAGTAAATCTGTCCTCCTCAGATGGGCACGTTTATGACTCCTGTATTAAAGAGCGAGGATTCAAAGCAGCTCGTGGGGTGTTATTGATTCGAGAATAAAAAGTCCAGAAGGTGATGGCTGTGTTAATGGCTTAAATCACTGCTTGTAATTGCTGACTATGTGGTGTGAAAATACTGGCTGTCAGCCAAGTAGAACGCAAGTACAGTAGGTTCTTACTAGTTAGTTCAACCAACACTTGCTCAGGTTTGCTTGATGTTAAAATTGATGTTTACTCAAAGGCAAAAAGTGTTCATACCTCTTGTTTATTTCCCTATTAGCAAATTACAAACTTCAGTGTTTTTCATTGGGATTTGGTGTGATATACCAACACAAAATAGTCCACAGTGAAGGCCACAACGTACTTCATCCCAAGTGCCAAAATAGACTCATTGACTTAGACCCACGACAAAAGAGAGGCATCTACCTGCCAAACTTGACACCAAGCCATGGTACTGAGCTCTGTGCAAAAGGTGTATGCAAAAACAAACAGTCTGCGACCATGTGACAGTGTGTTGACTTTTCGGTTTTGGATGAAGTGTGTGGGAGCCTTTATGAAGTCGAAAGAAAACGATGGCCTTTTTTTTAACTGTAAAGAGGTGAAGAAAAGGATCCACACATAATGACGCTGCCGTCGCTGTGTTTTACCAAGTAAAAGTGTAGAGATTCAGTGTTAGTTTGGTTTTTTATGGCTTAAACCACTGGGTATGAATACTTTTGCCTAGCACTGTAGCTCAAAACCGCATGAGCTGGACCTGTCAGGTTTCTTCAGTTTGACGGACGCCTCTCTATCTGAGCTGATGTTCATGCATTTAACCACAGCTGCTGTGACTTGTCAGAGAGCAGAGTAAGCCTTTTTTTCCCCCCACTGCTCTTCTTTAGTCAGACTGACATGTCTAAGTCGTGGGTGGCTTTGTGTAAATGAGGTTGCGCCCCAGTCAGCTCCAATTGTCTCTAAATCCCAGCGACGTCTGCTGTGTTGTGGCAGGTCTGCATCAGTGTGAGATTGCTCTGAGAGGTGACACGGCGGTGGTTTTGACGGATTGTCTATGGCAGGAAGGCTCAGAATGGATGACTGGTCATCTGGGGTAAGGTGGTGGTGGAGCCGCTGGGATGCAGAAGAAAATATAGACGGCGCATGTTTCAGTGCTGAATGGACCACACCTTTAGAGAGGCTCAACCAGAAAGAAGCCCAGCGCTCTGCGGTTTTCCAGTCTTATTTATGTCTTATTCCGGGGGGGCAACTATTGCTCTTTGTAATGTTAGACAAAAATACACATGTAGGCCCTTTATTAAAGCAGGGTGCTCAGGCATCAATTGCCTGTAGAGGGATTTGTTTCATAATACAATGCGCAGTCCTTCATCAAATTCTTCCAAGAAACTTCAGTTTTTATTTTATTAAATTTCCGTTATTGATCTTTTTTTTTTCTTTTTCTCTCAAGAAGCTCTTTGCTTCTACAACAAAAACCCTGCAAAATCGATTCATCAGCTCAACTGTCCTTTCCTTCTCCTCCTCTGCCGTCTCTCTTATCCTCTCTGCCTGCTAGCTCCAGATCGTCCTGGAGGATTATATGAACCTGTCATGGCACGGCATTGTCGCAGCGTCTAACCCGAGCTTTCCAAACAAAGCCTCGCCGGCCGCCACCGCCGCCGCCGCCGCTCTCCAATAGGCAATAGCAAGCGCCGGTTTGTCAGCGGGGCGCTGTCTCTAGCCTGCAGGCACGAGGCGGGTCCTGTTTGGCAACAAAACAGCACGGGAACGCTTCAATCTTCCTGCCTCCCCTTTATTTTCCCGCCCCCACTGTTAATCGATGGCTGTTTTCAAAAGTACTTTGCACAAGTTAAGAGCGCTGGTAACAAGTGAGAGAAGAGTCTCCAAAGATCAGATTCTGTACTGTGAAATTACAATGATGCCCCCGCTCCCCACTCCGTCATCTTGTATTGATCGCTGTTTTTGTTATTTTTATTATAATTATTGTCATTATTTTTATAATTCTATCTACTTAGCTATGAGCATAAACAACCAAACGAAAGTCTTGTAAGCAAGAATTAAGCTTTTATCTTATTAGCAGCATTTAAAAGCCCCATCTTTTGAAAGACAAAGCATCAGACAAGAGTAATGCTGGTTGTGCCTGCCAGCAGACATTTCTCACAAATTTAGTATGACAGTTTGTATGAGCAGATATTTATCTTCCATTAATCATTCTGAACAGTCATTTCGCTATAAAAAAAAATGGCTGACTGTGTATTGGAGTAATTGTGCTGTGCACTTTCTCTGAGCTGATGTATTTGGGGTTTGTTTGTTTTTTAAATGAACACCGCCACTCAGATCTACCCTCATGGAGCTGCAAAGATAAGGATGAAAGATATGAAATGATTCTGATGTTTACCAAGTCTTAACCTCAGCTTCCTTCGCAGTTCCACCCTCCCTTCTCCCCCCGCTGATCATCTGAATGGTGCTGATTTAGACCCCAAATGGAGTTCTCCGCGGATGCCGCCTTTCCCCTCGGGATTGTATTGCAGGCTGTTATAGCGCGGGTATGTGATGTGATGTGATTTGTATTCAGGGAAAGGCGCCGGTGTGGTCTACTCAGAATGGAACCCAGGTTTTTCATATTGGTATTGATCCCTTTAGGGCGGGCGGCGAGAGGATAGGGAGAGAGAGTGACGAGCCCACTAAAATGAGTTTACTTGAGGCCGTTGGCAGATCAGAAGAATCTCGTCCAGGATGCTAATGGGTAGGATCTGAGCATCCCGATCAAATCAGCCACACAGCTTTGCTGCACAGCCTCATGCAACGACATATAGTTCAAACAAAAATGATTTCTAATTCACCAGTTCACTTTGTATTTAATTAACAGGAGAAACTTTTGCTGCAGTATTCACAATCACAGTTTTGTATTGATTTGCTTTTTTCCTTCAAGCTAATTAGTGTCTGGCCTTGACTAGCAATTGATTCATCTGCTCATTTTTCTAAAAAATTTTTATTTATGTAATTATCATTCATCTAAACCTGGTCGTAGACAGAAAATCACGTCCGGTGTTCAATGTGCCCTCAAGATATACAGTTTATATTTACTCAGATTTACTGCATATAACTACATACCAGTTATTACTATAACTGGTATATATGACGAACTGATTTATTTTCAGCATGTATCAGCCATAAATGCATGCATACGTAAATAAAAGAGCAAAGTTTTGATGAATGAATCATAATAGATGCAGTCGAAGATGTACACTTTATGAATAAAATATGACCTGATTGATCAATTTTACTGCGTACATTGCTGATTGACAACTCCATTTAAAGAGTTTACTCTCAAATTTTGCTTGAAAATCTCCCTGGGATTCAGTCTATGTTTGCAGGCCTCTGCTGCTGATTTTGCAGGATCCGTGTAGCCTCCTCCTGCAGTCCCGTCAATGGTTTTCTGATTTTCGTTTACAATATTGGTCCATGATAGAGATGCAGCACGTTTTTAACAGTGAAAACCTGATTCATATTCTGTTCATTTTGCCTTTCCCGTCCTTGGCTTTAAAATGTCCAAATAAATACATCCCATTGTGAGCTGGGGTGTGCTGGATTATACCAACTCAACCATGAAAACGGATGGGATTTAAAGTTAGCATGATATCTAATGCTTATTTATTTAGTTAGTCTAAGGAAATACAATGCGAATCATGACTACATAAAGTAATCGGATTTCTTTGTGTCAAAAAGAGAGAAGCAGAATCGGTTCACTTTGTGTTTGCCACTAAATGGATATCAGGCAAAAGGGATGCAGCAGAGAAGGAAAACGGGCTGAGCCGATCTCCATAGATGGTCATTTCAGCTATCCACAAAACGGGTAGTGGACAAAGATAAGTTCTGTGGACTTTCAGCCAACTAATCGCATCATGAAAGATTTGGGGTTAGCTGTTATCTGAGAGAGAGCTGTCACCACAGCAGCAGGTGTGTGGCACAGATAACCACATCTTCATAGCTGCTTTGTGGCGCTGTGTGGTCTACAGGGGAATGTGGGACGTTTGCCAAACTCCAAAGGAAACACTTTTTGGGGACGGGTGGACAAAAACACACGCTGACGATGCCCTGTTTTCATTCTGAAAGACATTTATTGTGTTTGGATGAAATGTAGTCATAAGTGCAGTATAATGTCCTCGCTTCTGCACACATGCTCATTTCCTCATTTGAAGCAATTGTGGCTCTCATTTTGCTGTCACTACAGCCAGTTGGTAATTGTGTCGCTCCTCTTCTTTAACCTCCAGTGCGAGGAAGGACTCGCTCTCTTCCATCTGGCCTGGTTGCCTGCTTGTATTGATTGACTGCTAACATCCGGTGTTTGACTTTCAGAGAGGAAGAGAGGAAGGAAAACCCAGAGGCCAACTTTGGTGAGACCTGGCTGTTCTTTGGTTGTCGCTACAGGGACAAAGACTACCTGTTCAGGTAAGCTTAATTTACCCAACATATTCTGTGTTAGTTAGCTTCCCTGTCTGGTCACATACGTGCAGCTGTTGTTTGAAATCAGTTTCTTCCACCTCAATTGTTTTAATGTTTTACTTAGATGTATGAGGATGAATTTGATTAAGGTTTAATAAAATAGTGGAAAGAAGAAGCCATAGTTGAATGAAGGTAAAGCTAAATAGAGCGGCACAGCACCAGAGAAAAAATTGCTCTGGTAATATAAAACCAAATGCATTTTTCTTTTACCTTGGTGTCATGTGTATTGAAAATGTAGCACTTCACATTACCCTGAACTCACTGTCACAAACTGACACATACTTCTACAGTATGGGAAGAGAAATCGGCCAAAATTGGTGGGAAGACAAACTAAAAACAGAAGAATTACATAAGAAAAGTTTTTAGAGGCTTTAGAATACCTGAGAATTTGGCAGAGCTTCACCTTCTAAGGACAATGAACCTAATTTTGCACAGAAGAAACACCAGAACTGAAGTTTGTAAATGAACAAAGCTGAAAGAGATCTTTTTCCCCAAAAAAGTCTTGATTCTATATCTTCAACAATAGATGGTGGATGAATTCCAATGGGAAGACTATATATTCATGCAACTCCTTTATAGTTTCCAAATGTAACATTTCATTTCAACACAAATCCATCCTTATATTTCCTATTCACAATAATACACCACATTGTTTTGGCCTATAACATAAAATCGTAACAAATGCACTGAAGCTTGTGGACAAAAGACGAGGAAATGTTATACATGTGTCTTTTCTGTTTTTATGTAAAGCAAAAGTAAGACATTTCATGTTCTGAAACTGACAATTTTTTGCTGTGTTTTGGTTTTTACAACTTTCGTTTTGAGTTCACTTTTATCTTCTTGTTGTAGTACTGGCCAGAAGTTATTTATACGTATAACAAAAAAGCAACTAAAGCCACAATCCCTTCTCAGCACCACTATAGCCATAGATAAAGTTAGCAAGTAGAGGGTGGCGGCAAATAGAAAGATTTCCCCTGATGCTGTGAGAGACCAAACAGAACGTAAAAGTGGAGACGGCATCGGGCTCTAATTTGTCATCTGGACACAAGGCCCACTCCAAAAGAATGCTAATGTGTGCTGCACGTCTTCTGCATGTGTAACCGAGAAACTAATGTTGGGTGTCAGCGTTCTTTATAGCTTGTACTGCGGTTGTTGAAAGCCACTCTTGAAGTGATTTAGTATTTACTAACCGTTTGAGATTTAAAGAAGCTGGAGTAAATCACAAGCTCTTTTGTTCATTGATGGGAAAGTTCTTGGTTTAATTTATTACTATGACATAAATGATGAGATTTCACCAAAGGTGCGCTGAATATTTGTCTCCTTCTATTTAGTTTTGAGGAACTATTGTCTAGGATATTGGATAGGTTTACCGAATCAGATCTGCAGATGGTTGTCGCTAATCTTCACCTTTTTGACTTCACCTTGCTTGCTGTTAAGGTATTCTATACCCATTATATATCCACAAAAGCTTTTACATATACTTGTCTGGAAGCATAATATTCCAACTCATTCTACAGTAAATGGATTGATTCACACATTTTTTAGCAACATTTGTTGCAGAGGTGAGAAAAAATCAGGACTTACATCAGTTTGTCAAAACAGTTGGTCACAAGTTGGCAGTCTGCTAAAGTTTTTACGCACATATAAAGTGAAAACAAACTAAATGTAGTTAAAAAGCTCAGTGTTTTGCGAAAAAACCCCACAAAAAACAACAACGTTTTTTTGCACTTTTACAAGTGTTGTATCTTTGATGTTTTGCTTGTTTTGTACCAGATTCTTTTTCTGGAACCAAATCTTTGTCTGCTACAGGAAATTGTGAGTCAACTTGGCGTCACTTTCTATGTGTTTTGACTGCTGACAAATTACATGTGGTTTTATGAGTGATTCAACTGATTGCAGTTCAACAAATGCCTGTTAATCAGTCATCAATTGAAATCAGCTGGACTGAAGCAAGGAAAGACCTAAAACATGCAGGCCAGTGTCTGCGACAGACTGGCGACCTGTCCAGGGTGTACCTCGCCTCTCACCCGGAACGTAGCTGGAGTAAGGCACCAGCACCTCCCGACCCCATTAGGGACAAGAGTGTAAAGAAAATGGATGGATGGATGCAGGGCAGTGTGCCTTGAGGACCAGGGTTGGGAAACACTTCTCTATTTCAAGGGAGAGAGTCCAGACATGAGGAAAGCTCATAACCACAGAGGAAGGTAGGAATGTGTATTGACTGGTCAGTCAGTATTTACATAGTCATAGCTTTTGAGTCAGCTGTCTCAAATAGTGGTGTGAAGCAATATAAATGAGAACAGGGTGTAATTCGAAGATTTCAAACAACACACTCCCAATGATTAAGATGTGAAAAGTTTTTGACAGTTCATCTCCATGGACTTTGGTTAAAATTAATTAGTACAAAACGGCTGATGTGAAATAAAAATAGAAAGAAAGGAAATAGTGGTCAACATGGGTTCATGCGTTGTATATAATATCAATTGTAAATACATCTAATGGTTATGTTGCCCAGCCTCTTTCTCTAAGCACACCACTGTCTGTGCATCCACAGCCTGTCAGCTCTGTCAGCTGGCTGGGCAGATTCACCTATAAAACAAGCCGTCAGTTGTCATTTATACATCAGTAGGGGTGGCCCTTTTCTACATTGAGAACCAACACAAAAGAAATAAAAGCCCCGTATCAAAGCACACGGAAAAAATATAAACATACTTTTCCTGGAGCAAGCGAAGCTGCATTCTCAAGCTAAAATGATTTCATCTAAAAAGAAGAGGTTGCAGATGATTGTTTTCTGTTGGCTGTGTCCAAGAAAAATCTGTGAAAATACGCTGGCAGAATTTTCATCGTCTGTCTCCTGGTACTAAATCCACATTCACCTGAGCAATACTAAAGGTCTATCTTTTTATTGTAAAAAGACTAGAATGGAAAATAATGGATGTCCATAACTTACTTTAAGCTATCGTCCAGCGAATATATCCTCCTTCTTATTAATTTTCCTCGACTTAACTCTCTTCTGACTTCATACTAATTGGTCAGCATTTCCGGTGCTTATGGAGTTCCTTTGAAAGATGAAATAATGTGAACGGATTAGCATCGTTAATGACACAAGAACAGATCACAGAGGATGTTGTTTGTTCCTCTCCGTTTCTCCTATCCCTTTCTTAAATAGTAACTCCCAGCCAGGTAGCGGGCGTTGTTTGTTCACAGTGTGGGCCTCTGTGATGAACACCCCCACAGTGTTGACCAAAGTGATTAGTCTGTGCTTTATGAGCCACCCATGAAGAGTTGTGCTCAATTTAAATAGGTTAGCAGAATGAGAACAACATGCCATCAGCTAAATGCGCTGCCCGCATTCATCTCTGTGGGATTTATCTTAACGCAAGTGCAATTTGATGTCTGCCTTTTCACTACTTTGGTTTCTATTTTTCTATTTTTTTTTTGGATGCTCAAAGAAAAAGTTGAGCTCCGGTCCAAAGAAGGGGGTTGCAATTACGATAATGTCTAAACAGGATGTGATCAATTCTCAGATAAAGGCCTGAATTCAAAAATGGGATGGGTCGCAATGCGACGCAGCACTTAACGTCCCAGCTGGAGACTGATGCCTGTTTGTCACATCAAACATGGTTTCCTCTATTCTGCACTTATCCTTTACCCCTCCCTCTGCTTTCCCAGCCTCTTTACAGCAGCTGATTTCATGCTGTAGAGGAACCTTCCCTGGAAAATCACACTGGGCTTCTTTCCTAGTCTTCGATACTGCCACTGGCTTGTATGCGTATAAACACAGCAAGCAGTCTGGCATGTGCAGAATCCTCTATCTATTGTCTGCTTCTCAGAACTTGGCCTTTCATTTGTCATCTGTCTGTTTCTGCTCATGGTGTTATCAAATCTGAGATGATTTATACACACACACATCAAGAAAAAAAAAAAACACAGCAATTTCTGTCTCTTATTCACCCTTTTTGTCTCATTCATCAAACGTCCAGGACAACAGTGCAAAAGCAAAACGAAATTCACATGAAGCAGCCCTTTTTCAGCTCAACTCCTTTTAAACTATTGTACAATTTTAACAAACAAACAAATAAAACCAATCAAATTTAATGTATTTATCAATATTACAAAGGTAGAAACAACGAATAGATGAAATCAGTAGCTCTGTCCATGATATTAGAGCAAAGCGTTGACTATTTGCTGTCGTCAAAAATCTCATGAAACTCATCTTTGTCACTTCCTTTCTAATTCCCTCCCATTAAAAATGAACAGACATTGAAGTTCGTCACTTTATTCCCTTTGACAAAGTATGGCTTCTACCAACCACTCGACACCAGGAGAGTAATGCTACATTACTTTTTAGATGATCTTGAAGTGATGGTATTTGTATCAATCTATCTGAGCCTCAAGCCTATTGCTGTTCCCCACAGGTCAGCTGGAAAGGACAATTTCCCTACTTAAAGTAACTTGATAAGTTAGCAAGTGTTAAGGGCTACTTTCCCTTCTTACTAATTTGTCTCTAAATTCAACAAACTCATTGGTCAAACAGTTAGATATTGTTTAATGTCTGCTTTCAATTACACCTTGTATAACAAGTATTGCAGAGAGCTGATGAATGTGGATCCTTGAAAGAAAACAAAGAACACAAGGCTCATCACTTTAGTATTCACACCACTGCTTGTGGCTTTATATATAAAAAAAGCTTATCTTGGTCTAGGGGTTACTTCATAACATAGACCCCCTAAGGCAAAGACCTTCACCCATGATCTTAGAGCAGTGGCTTGTTTTGTTGGAGTTTGGCTGCGTGTGTGTGTACTACTCTTTCCGACTGCTTAGCTTTAAACAAGATGTTCTGAGCTGCAGTAAACCTCACCTCCCTCAGCACCTTCCTCATCCTCCAATAGCACCCCAGGCCCTATAAAAACATTGAGATAGAAGAGCATAAAGTTGGCAAGCAGAACACCGACAGGGAGCAAGGTTAGACATAACTGGAAGGATGGGTGGACTGATTATAAAAGATTGGTAGAATAGCGACCCGACCTCGCTTATGAAATCTGGATCCCAGTTTTGCATTTCTCTTGTTAGACAAGTTAAATTGGTTGTCTGGCACAGTTTTGTTCAAACCTTTTCTGATTCAAAATGCTCGGAGGGTGTTTTTTTTGGCTCAGTGAATCATGGCATTACCATTTAGTAATATGCTGGTGCCATCAAGAAAGAGTAAAAATCAACTCAAAAAGCAGATAGTCCAGTACATTTTGGCAACATTTTTCTTCATTTTTAAATCCATAATGTCATGAAACCCAGACCAAAGCATCGGAGATCACAACACCTACACATACCTGTTTTTAGTCACACAGAGTTGTGTTACATCTCTTAATGTGCTGCTCTTCCTACCCTGATGCTCCCATCACTCTGAAACAAGCGAAATCTGAGCTCATCAGACCGCATGACCTTTTTCCAAATTGAAGCCTTTCCTGGCTTTCAAGTGATAAATAGTTTCCTTAAGGCTACACATCTGTGTATTCGGAGTAGTCTACATTTGCTGCTATTTTTTTTTTTGTGTTTCTTACAAAAAAAAAAAACATTTTTATAGCAACATCATTTCAATGTAGAGAAACAGATTGTCAAACAGAAATCTATAAAAGATATTCACGGTTAAGAATTCAAACACTTTGCATATTTTTTTTGATTAAGGAGAAGTGAGTTGACTGATTCCTCTCTGGACTTTTATGTCTAAAAATCAAGGCAGGTGGTTTATCTCAATGACCAAATCTAGGCTGGAAAAGGCAATGTTTTAACACTCAGGTCTTAGTTGTATATCTGAGAATGACTTCAAATGTAAAAGAAATGTTGCGTTTACTCCATTATTTGCTGCCCTAATTTTCTGTTGCAATGAGATTTAGAGGCTGGCCTGGTTATTTCATTACATTTGTTGACAACATTTTGGGTTATTGTCTCTGTGAAAGCCTGTCCACGACCCATCCTCAGTGTTCTAGATGAGGAAATAAAGAAAATTATTTTTCTGTATATTGTCCATTGTATTGTGTCAGATTTGATGAAATGTCCTTATTTAAAATTGTTTTCTAAACAGTCCAAATATCCATTTCTTGTGATGGAAAGATGGGAAGAGGCTTTAAAAAAAACAGCAGTGAGCTGGCACAGGTGAGGGAAGGGCATAACTGCATCATCCTATCCTCTAATCACTTCAGGACATTGTCTAGCATCACTGATGTAAAATCTTAGACGTTTTGAAGTCGAAGATTTATATGCTTTAATACCCATAAATAGCTCATGCTTTGTTAGTATGAGTATGTTTGGTGACTTCAGTGGCAATCAGCACTCAAAGCATTAAGCAAGACCTTAGATGGAGCTCTCTACTCAGGGAGATTGATGGTCGTTTTGTATTTTCTGCATTTTGAAATAATCACTTGTCACTTTCTTACCAAGGTTACTGCTGATGCGAGCCCCTTCCAGATTTATGCTGGAAGGGGCATAAAGGAAGGATGAGGAGGATGTCTTTACCCTAACATCCTTTGACAGCTCTTTGGTCCATGGACAGGTGTGCTTTCTGTAAATAATTGATTAATCTCGGCGCTTCATGGGAATTTTGCCTGATGCCAAGTAAATTATTTCTTAGCTTTTTGTAATGCATTTTTCAGGATATTTTCTTGATATCTGCCCACATCAAATTAGAACTATGACAAAAACAAAGTGAACAAACTCATTAAAGGACAAGCTACATTGCATCTTTTAGCATTAAACTTCAACAGCTCCATTTGCATCAACAGCTGAGATGTAACTCTCCTGACTCAAATGTTTACATGAAATATGAACTTACTAATTGCTGAATGGATTCGATGTTGTTCCAGAGAGGAGCTGGAGAACTTTGTGTCCAGTGGCACCCTGAATCACCTGAAAGTGTGTTTCTCCAGAGAAGACAGGAAGGATGAGGAGGAACCTCCCGCAGCACAACCCAGATACGTCCAACACAATCTGTTGCTCTGCTGCCGACAAGTCACCGACATCCTGCTCAGACAGGACGGCTACATCTATGTCTGCGGGTAAGGCCGACACTGATTTTATTTTAATCTTAATCCATCCTGAGTGTTTCTTGTCCTTTTCTAATCTATTTATCATTTTTCCCAGCATCCATCTGCCAAGGCTGTTTGATGTTCTGGTTGTTTTAGTATTCAGTGCCATTTTTCAGTGTGTTCACACAATGGTGGCAGAGCATCTCTGCCTCTGCTTTTTCCTTGACTTTAAACTCTTTTCATGTGTGATGTTTTTTTTTTTCTTTTCTTTTTGGTAAATAGTACTTGCAGATTCAATGTCACTACAGATTCACATTGTGTATAAAGTTAATTTTCATCCAGAACTGCATCATTACCATGATTACAAAGTGGACAAATTAATTTTACAAGAGAAATCACCTGAACATGTGGAGCCAGCACAGCAGCATAGGAAATCTAATTACCTGTAGCGTACCAACATAGTTTCTTATAAAGGTGATGAATAATTCTATCGTTTGAAAATATTCTTCAATTTTGCTGAAAATGAAAGCAGTACCCTAAATGACTCAATTTTGGTGTAGTACAAAGATAATGCTCTAATAAAAACAGGTCCTGCAAATATTTATTAAATTAACCTGGAATATGTACAGACTTGCATATTTTTTAGAATTAATTTGGTATGATCGAACCTGTTGAAAAGCTGTGTGTGTGTCTGAGGGTTTTTTGTATCCTCCTGTAAGTCCAATCTGACTTGATGGAATTAAAATGTTACCCTCTTCTGATCTGGACATTTGTTGGAAGGGAGTCATAGAAGTCTGCATTTTTTGTCCTTATTACTCAGATTGTATGTTTGAATATATTTTTGTTTTTTAATTGAATGGGTGAGGTATGTTGCAGAATTAAATAATTTAGATAAAAAAGCTCACTGTGTAAAGATATTGTGATAGCAGGGAAATCATATAATTTGTAAAATAAACTAAACTGTGAGATTTTTTAAGCTTCCTGAAATTAGCAGTATTGGGTTTTTAAGTGTTTTTAACTATACTTAAGTATTTTTAAGAATTATTCTCTAAAAGAGAAGGTATTTCTTTATTGTCCAATGCCAATATTAAGTCCCAATCTTATACTGCATCAATACTAGTAGAAGTAGTGTAGCTGCTTGAATTTGATCCCATCCAGAGTTTCTGTTGGTGAACCAGAGTATTTTGCTCCAACGTGAAGTAAACAGGATCAAGGAAGCAATTTTTATGTCCTGACAACACGGCAGCTTAAAACTGCTTAGCTTCTTTATTTATTTCTCACTGTACAATTAATATCACATAAACAGAAATGTTCTTTAATATACCCATGCTCTTCTCTTGCAGCACTCAGTAGAGTGTATCCTTAAGTGTGAATATAAAGGTGAAAGGCCTATGCCAGCAGTCCTTTTTAAACATATTCAGCTCGCTAACAGTATGGAAAAAGAAAGTCATATGCAAAACACCAAAAACAATTGTTGGTAGTTGAGTTTAGTCAGAGACTCCAATACTGATCGCCCCTAAACGCCTTAATACTTAACATTTTATGTTACCAATAAACTTGTAATGTTCAAAAGAACAGTCTATTAAGAAGTGTAAATACAACAAAAATTCTGGTTCCTGGTGTTCTGGTTTTTTTTTTTCTTTCCCCCAAGTAAATCCTGCTTACCATGGAGGAGTGTTCACCAATTACCGGTGAAATGTCTGCCATGCTACAGTGATTTTCCCAGGCACTTTCAGATTTTGTGGGTTGTGTTGTTCTTCCTTCCTCCTTCATTACACCCCAAAGGTGTAGGGATTCAAGCCAGGCCATACATATTATGTTCCCTTTTTCCTCTGTGCTTTGGAACATTTTTATTATCCTGGTAAAATAATATCACAGTGTGAACATGTCATGGTCGTTTTAACTGTGTGACCTGCTTCACAGGTTTTCTGGTGCATGATTAAACAAACAGCAAAATGGATAAGGTAGTATCAAGCAAAGCAACTTGATGTCAACAAGAACTACAGTGTCTTGCAAAAACAGCAGCACCAAATAGTGTTTAATTGTGTAGCTGAAAGAGAAGGGTAGCAGACCTTCAACTTTTTTAAAACAAATATGAAAGATATGGCATGCATTTGTATTCAGCCCCTCTGAGTCAACACCTTTCACTGCTGCATGCCTTTTTATGTCTCTGCTGGTGTTGCACATCTAGAGACAAAACATGTTTCCTGCTCTTTGCTCAAGCTCAGCCAGATTTAATAGAAAAGAATCGGTTCTCCCTTTCTCAGTACTCGATTTTATGCCATGAGCACTTATGATGCCACCACTAAATACTGTGTAATCTCTTCAAAATCTTTTTGCAAGCATGCAAAAAAATCATTTGTGCTTGACAAATATTTAACCCCTTTTCAAGTCTACTCTTGAACTTCAGTTCTGTGCCAATGTCTGCAGAGTTCCATATTTTTTGAAGAGATATACTTATGTGTGTGGTGTATGAAAACAAATCCTAGTTGTTAAGCTTGTGTGCTGTAGTGCCTTGCTTACAAGGCAGATCTTACTTTTTAAAGATACAAACACAAGTCACATGATTACAGATTCCTTTGCTGCTGTTTCCTTCGCTGTGATGCAGCAGTCTGCTCTGTTTATAGTTCATACATATCCTGCTGTCCTCCCTCCCTGCAGCATTACAACACTTGTTTGTCTCAGTCAGTACAAATTGTCCCTGTCAGAACAAAGAAAACATCAAACACTCGTGGATATCAAACATGCCAAATCCTGTCAGTGTTGTAAAGCTGCTACTGTACATACCACATTGTTTTTCTTGTTGTTTCTCACTCTCCTGCTTCCCTCCTCACCTTCGAGTAAATTACCTTTGAAACATCAAAACCGTCTGAATTTTCGCAGTCATAGAATATCTCCATCTTTCCATTGAATCTCTGCAGCAGCAAACTCGAGGATTTAACCAGGAGGTATTCTAGAAATGGCAGCAGTTATGGAAAATATTGGTATTTGCACAGAGTCTTGCAAAAGTATTCATACCCCTTTGGCTATTCTAACAGTGTTTGACACATTACAATTACGAAATTCAGTGAAATATGTTTAGATATTGTGCAATAAACCACCAAAACAAAGCAAATGATTGTGAATACGGAGGAAGCTAACACATGACTTTTAGACCCTTTGTAAAAATGGTACTAATTGCCTTCAAAAGTCAACTAGTTAGTGCAGTTCACCTGTTACTAACAGAGCTGTTCAGTAAAGGCCCCGAAGGCTTTTTAGTAAACAGTAGTGAACAAACAGCATCACAGGACTCCTTCCATTTCACCGACATACGCGATTTTGTGTTGGTGTATCACACACAAATACTACAAACGACACTGAAGTTTGTGGTTGCAACATGGGAAAAAGTGAAAATATCCAAGCGGTGTTAGTTCTGTTGCGAGGCACTTTAGGAGGAATGAAATACTTACTTTAACAGTACTGGTTTTTGTAACATTTGTGCATTTTTTCCTCTTCCTAGGGATGCCAAGAACATGGCCAAAGATGTGAATGAGACCCTGGTGGAGATGATTAAAACTGAGCTTCAAGTGGACCAACTGGAGGCCATGAAGACACTAGCAGGACTTAGAGAGCAGAAGCGCTACTTACAGGACATCTGGGCCTGAGTGTAGATGACTAGATAAGGATTTTTGCTGCATTTGCTGGACTAAAAAAAAAAAAAAAAAAAAAAAGATAGTGCAAGGTATATATTTAGCCTTCTCAGCTGTAACCTCTTGATCCATAAAATTGTTGCTGCAGACGCTTGAAGGTAGTTTACGCCAGCCAATGTCACCGAGATAGAGTGACCCATGTGACCTGTGGATATCAGTTCAGTCCACCTTCCTTGCCTTTGCTGTTTAAACAGAGCTGACCTTGGTCAGTGCTGGAGATTAGCCCCGCGGTGTGAAAAGGCTTTTAGTGTAGACACGACGCCTCAGTTTGTCCTTTCTGATGAAAAGACATTTATTACTGTCGGCCTTAATGGAGTGACTTTGATGAGACTGAGCGCGGGATACTTTTCGCACCTTGACAGCACATTAATCTGTAGTTCTTTTTAAACCGCGCGCACACACAAATAAACTGAGTCATTCAAGGAAGGGGAAATTGTTTTTCTTTCTTGTGTTTGTTCTTGTCGTCTGTTTCAACTAAATGTACCGCTGCTAAAACTCGATCTGTCACTACTTTTGTATTTTTTCTGACTAATTTAGAATTCTATTCCTCTTATTGATTCAATGTTGTTGTTTTTTTTACAAAATCCCAAGTGCTACAATTATTGGCATCCCTACAGTTCGTATAAAACAAAAACAAATTTAATTGAAGGGTGTGTTTTTTTTGTATTATTCATGTAGAAAATACTATCTTGGAAATTTTTAACTCATTTATTCTTTTCCTGATGTGTGAATATAAAGCGAAGCAGGTCAGAGGCGACCTCTCTCTGCAGGTTTATGACGGAAATGTTTAGTGAGCCAACCTTGTGAAATGTTCTGACAGAAGACTGAACGATCTCCTGTAGGTAAAGCTAGGGTTGTTCAAGAATTAACAGGAGGGGGGCTTGTAATTGACATCAATTACAACCCCACTCCAAAAATTTTCTATTTTCTTGGAGTAAAAAATAGAATAGAGTTCTTCAATTGCGATTTTAATGTTAAAATGTTCTCAGAATAAAGGTTGACATTTTTCTACAATTTCACTGTCAGACTATGTGACTGCAATGAGAGATCAATTTATTTCTCTTAGAGGTGCTTATAAGCTTTTCTTTTTGGCATGTATCACACCACTTTTTTGTAAAAAAAAATAAAAATGTTGGATTCAAACCCTCCCCCCATTAGGCTCTTATAAAGTTTGAGTGTATGTTATGCTTAATATAGATATTTTTACTTTCCGCAGAACTGTAAGAGGTTTAACCCTCTCAGGCTCAAATTAAGTTGTAGTTGCAGGAAAAATCTGATATTTGGAGAAAATGATCATATGGGGTAG